>CM021100.1:20546677-20752703 GCA_007115665.2 Sequoiadendron giganteum
TATTTCATAGTATTATTTTGTTCACTTAGAAACCATCAACTAGGTCATTAGTTTGTTTTCTAGTGGTTAGACCTTGTCTTTTTGGTCCTTTAGTCATACAGATGCTAGCACACCTGAGAGATGCCAGTGTGGTATGGTGTCATCCCATAATCACATTTTTGTCATCTAACAAAGAGCTATCAGAGACACAAAGTTGACCCTAAAAATTGACTCGCCTAGTACCTTCTCAAATCTCGGGTTTGTAGAGTGATCGAAGAACCTTATAGTCCTCATCATTCCCATCCCACCTTTCCTAACACTCCCTTAAGTTGTGGTAAGTTAGGGTAGCCTACTACTCTCGGCCTTCCATGACCTAGGGCCTTGACATGGTTGGTCCCCCTCTCTTACATTTTTGGTGAACCCGACATGAACCAACGTCTACTCATTTGTTGGTGTTCAAGATTTACCCCTTGTACCCTCTGATCATCACACCCCTATGTGTTGTGAAGGTTTATGAGAATCACAACCTAGTCCATGACCTTTGGGTATATTGTTAGGAGAATTTTATGACATATTTAGATGGAGAAGATGAAGGTCACTTCCAATTTCTCTACAAGTCTCTTTTCTAGTTCTACGGTTGCCTTGACCACTTAGGAGTAGGTATCACAGGGCGAGTCAAGATTCTTTGATGAAATTGACCACGTCCCTACTCCTCCTACATCACCTATATCATCTTCTATAGACAAGCATGAATTTTTCCACATCCCTTCTGAATATGTCACTAGTTTAAGCAAAGGGTTGGGTGCCTTGGAAAATCACCTGGAGAAAAACTCAAAGCTAGCTAGGGCTACTAAAGCTATCAACAAAATAAAATATATGGTAGGAAAAGATTGAACAAGCGTAGATCTCCTGGCTAGTCTCACTAGTCTAGCCGAAGTGTGCACCCCTTCAAACCATGGTAGTGTGATATGAGGTGGCCCCTTCAAAGAACATGGGAGACACTTAGGAGTGTCAATGCCTCCCACATTCGTGTACATGGTCGACACGGTCCCTTCGATCAGTATCCCTACTGCTTCTAAAAGTTCTGAAACTGTCAAAGTAAACAGAAACCCTCTAGGTTTCCACCTCACCCTCTTGTCACCCGTGATGGTGGGGGATTTGGTGGGATGATTGGTGGATGCTTTGGTGGTGGTAGCTTTGGTGGTGGAGGCAACACTAACGAGAGTGGTTCTAGTGGAGGTCATGGTGGTGGCTTTGGAAATAGTGGTGGCTCTGATGAAGGTCATGCTGATGGTGGTGGCATTGATGGTGGCTCTGGTGGTAGTCATGATGGTGGTTCTAGCGATGGCTCTGTTGGTGGTTGCACTGGTCCTATATCTTCTAACAACCCGATTTTGAATACCCTTCTTTAGAATATGGGGAAAATGAAAAACCAGCTGATAAACCTTGCCCAAGCTTCTGCCTAGCCTATCTTCCAGCCCTTCTTCCAATATAGCCCATTGTCGGTAGCGATCTTAAACACTCCTTTCCCATAAGGGTTGGAGATTCCCAAATTTGATAAATACGGTGGCAACGGGGACCTGCAAACACATGTGTCTGCCTTTAACGCTTTATGCACAAACTTCTTCAATCACGATGCGTTGATGGAAAAACTATTCCCTGGATCTCTCAAGGACACAACACTCAATTGCTACTATTCCTTGCCTAAAAATTCCATCTTTACATTTGATCAGCTTGTGAACTAGTTCCTATGATAGTTCCAAGCCAACATTGAACCTAAGATGACCTTCTCTGACCTTGTCTGATGTAAACAAGGGGATAATGAGAAGATTATCGATTTTATAGCGTGATATCAGGTGCTCTTTTCACAAATCTCATACCCGTTACCAAATTTTGATGTAAAAAAGGTATTCATAGGGAAATTACAAAGGCCTTGGCAAGAGAATTTTTCCCTTATGAAATACCCTTCTTTCGTGCATTTGTGGGTGGTCGTACAGGAGTACCAACAAATGGTGGTTTAGTTCGAGGGACCTTCCTCGTGCCCCTATCCTAAAGGGAAGTCCATCATATCAATCTCTGGAAAAGGAAAAGCCATTACAAATGTAGTAGCCATTGTGGATAACAACAGCCTCAGATGCAACCAAAAATTCACAAAGTTATCAGAATCTTACTTCATCTTACAAAAATTGTTGAAGGACAAGATCATTAGCTTGACAAGCTCTAAACCCATTAGGGAACCTTACCCTAGCTGGTAAGAAGAAAATATCTATTTTTAATAACATTGAATTAACGGACATGATATCAAACGTTAAATGTGCCTATGTCATGACATACATGATCACATCTAGGACGGTACTATTTGTCTCGATGGAAGCAAACAAAATACAAACAAATCAATGGTGAAAGCTAATAGTGAATTGCAGATATATACATAGCCATTTCCGTCACACTGTGCTAACATGATTATAGATCCCTCTGATTCTGTTACTTATCCTGAAGCATATGTGAACATGGTTATTGTTACTCCTCCTCATCTTGCAACTGGTTCACCGGATATAACATTCACTTTACAAGATGTATCGACAAATGACAAACCTTCTCCAATATACATTACCACTCACATCAATGGAAACATTGTGACTGGGGTCTTAGTCGACCTTGTGAGTAGAGTGAATTTCATCATAAAGGAGACTCTATTTTTAAACTCCCTACAAAGGGAGGAAAATGAAAAAATGAATTATGTCATTCGTACACATGATGGCCTTGCTCTTAAACCCTATGATTGATAACTCTATCTGTTCTGGTTGGACCCAAGAACGTAGAAATAGTTTTCATGTTATTCCTAAGTTAGACCTATTCAGGGTGAAGCTGGGCATACCTTTGTTAGCTTACATGAATTGGATCACCTCTATAATTCATAAATACTTAGTTTTCCCATGAAGGTGTCATGCACATAGTACATGACACTAGATACCAGCCTGTGGTGTCTCATGGGGGATATTCGTTGGATCACTTTTTGCCCGCTCTAGTCAGTTCGCTTCCTTTGAGAACCTACTTTACAAGAACTACGTGAAGTATAAAAATGGGGGCAAGGGATACCCGAAACTGACCCTTCTCATAACAGAACAACTAGCTACTTCCTCTTCCCAAAAGGGAAAGGAGAAGCTTGCTCCTTCTTGAGCTGCCTCATCCACCCCCCTTTCTTGGGAAGAGTATTGGATTAGTAAGCCTAGTCTTTATCCACTAAGCTCGATGGTGCCTGCTTGGCATAGACCCAAGATCAAGATATCAAAACTCCCTACCAAGCCTCTAGGACCTTGGTACTACTTGTATGGTAGACAAAAATCCCCCCATGAAGAATCCTTTTTGTCCTGGCCTCCGCGGCCTTCTATCTCCCCTGCTTCTAAAGCAGTGAATGGGAAGAGGCATGTTGCTAAGGTGTTGGGGCTGACTCCCCTTGCTGTTTTTGAACTTGTCCCTCTTTCTCTCATGTGAGAGCCTATCCCTCTATTGTAAACAGTTGTGGAGGACACTCCCATGGATGAGCAGGATTCTTTTGTTCCTTTGTGACCTTCGACCTCTAGTTCTAAGAGTCACAAAAACCACCTTGAGTGCAATCGCAAGTGTTAGTGAAAGGCTCTCTTGGCTAAGCAGGACACCTCACAGAGGAAGGTAGAGGAGATGACTACCAATATATCATATTCTTCCAGTGTGTCTGCTTCTCTCCTCCCCTCTGTTCCCATTCAAACTAGCTCTACATCACTTCTGACTTCTATTGCAAGCGCATATGCACCTGACCTTCAAAAGTTTTAGATGTTCATCACTCCTTCAGTGGATCCATCCTTGTTGAAATATGTTCCAAATGTACCACCTTTCCCAAAGCCCATAGATATGATTAACACCTTAGTCATATCTATTGCGGTTCTTTCCTCCTCTTCCTTTTCCCTTCCTGCCTCATCTATGGGGAATTCGCCTCCTCCAGTGAAGAAGAAGGTAGAGAGTGATCCTCCTAGAAATGGAGGATGTAAGAGGAGACCACCTTCTCTAAAAGGTGGCCCCACGCTGACTTGTTCTATCCTAGTGAAGGAACCAATCCTGGCCTCCCCTGAGTTCACCACCGCTCCCGAATCGCTTGGTGAGCTTATCAGTGAATCTCGAGTGCAAAATCCTTCATCCATGAAGGTGAAGCATGGCACTCCCATTAAGTGTATGTTTAACTCGATGGATGAAGTTTTGACCTTGTCAATGATCTTCACAAATTCGTTAACCTTAGACACACAAGAGTTGAGTGATGGAGACCTTGGAGGTCCTTCTTGTTTAGCCCTTGTTGCAGGAGGGTATAAAGATCCTCCCCTTAACATTCCACCACTGCAGGCTCATCCTCCCTTCCCCTATGATGATCTAGAGTGGGAAGCTGATGACCTCTTGGTTGACCAATGTTAGGGGGAGATCCCTTCTTTATCTTTAGATTATATGTGTGTGTGTCATGATGTGTTCCCCCGTGATCATGTTATATGTGCCTGGATGACCCTCATCACCCCTATCAGTGCTTGGATATAGGCATGGTGTTTATGTTATAAACCTTCTCCTATGTGTATCATCATTCTTCCATGTTTGTGATTGACTTTCAAAAAAATTGGGGACAATGCAAAGCATTGGAAGCATTTAGGCTTCCCTTCCATGTTGACCCAATTTTTTATTTTTACTTTCTTTTCTATGCATTCCTCCTTATCTAGTTGGGGATTGATGATCTTTCGCCTTACACTATGGCTACCTACTATTTATATAAGCAAGCACAGATCTAACCCCGCAAAACCAAATCCCCTTGTGCCCTTTGTTGGTGTTCTCTTTCCTTTTGTTGTCTCTTTATCTTTCTCTCTTCTTTGCTTGAGTTGTCCCTCTCATGTCTAACAATGCCACCTCTACATCACCTTAGATCTTTAGAAAATGCATTTGTTTCCAATGAGTCTTTTCTCAAGATTCTTCACACACTTCTTTGTTAGAATTGCATTCACAACTTGAAACCTTAATGAAACATGTTGCCTTCATCATGAGTTCGTAAAGAAAGGACTTGGGAACCTTCCTTCGAAGCGGGAACATCTTTGATCTTCCCCTCATGTGGAGGCATATTCTTCCTTTTGAGTTCCTTGATGAAGTGAACATCTTTCAAAAGGATTCCATGATGATGAATTGATTCAAGAAAGAAGATACTATATTTTGAACAGTGTGTCCCTTGAGTGGACCTTTTCTTTTGTACACCAGGTTCCTGAGGGACCCCTTCGAAAGTCTTTTCTATGGTATCTAGCTTGGGGGGCAGCCCAAATAGACCTATTTCCTATCTTTGTGTCTGGCTCAGGGGTAGCCTGACTAGACCTACTCTACATCTTCGTGTCTAGCTCAGGGGCAACCCGACTAGACCTACTTCACATCTTTGTGTCTATCTTGGGGGCAACCTGAATAGACCTTGCTTTCAAACAGTACGTCCCTTAGGTCGAACCTATTAGAACGCAAAATTTCCATTTAAATTCTAAGGCTTTCCCATAATTTTTCATTAAAAATCCTAAGGCTTTACCCACTTGAAATCAAATTTTCCTATCTTTTTGTCAAGAAAAAATCATCCTTTTCGCCATCCAAAATGCTAATACACCTTATACCTCACAAAGCTGCCTTAATATTTAATTTGTATGTCTTTACCGCTTTACCGCAACCTCCCACTAAGGGGCTCACGGTATGGCAGTGGTAGTGAATAACAGTCATGACAATCATTACCGCTACACCGTGTGTGGTCAGCACAATGACCACAGTGGCACAATAAACGGTTAGAAGGGTTAGCAGGCAGCGAGGCAACACTTACCGCGCCACCGCTGGTGGTCATCTCATAGACCGCAGTGGCCATAGTGAACAGGAGGAAGTGGTTGAGAGTGGTTACCATGCAACCGCAGACGGTTAGACAGCAGACCGCGGTACCGTGGTAATGGGTAACGGTCAGCAACAATCGGAGGTAGCGGTTACAATGGTACCACCACCGGTTCATGTGGTGACCGCGGTGACAGCGATAAAGGTCACTGAGGTGAACGATGAACAGTTAGAAGACAACGAGGTGGCTACCACCACACCATGGCTAGTTGGAATGGAGATCGTGGTAGACATGGAGATAGCCATCGCGGTGACCAGGGATGACAGTGGAGGCCGTGGAAAAGTCAAAATACCGCTATACCGTGGGGTACGAATAGTGTGACCACGGTAGAGCGGTAGGCATAAAATAAAGCCACAAGGAATGAAATAAATAAGAGTGATTACAGTGTTAAAGCAAGATCAAAAGCAATATTATAGTTTAAATATTTGATTTGCCGATAAGGCAATATAATCAAATATGTTATTTTATGTCATAGAATGTGAACTGTTTCTATTCGAAATATTGAAGGGTCACGACCCTTGATGTGTAATGTATAAATGATTTGAAAAATCAGTAGAGAAGGAGTGATAAGAGGGGTCAGATTTTTCTAACTGGGAATGAAAATAATGTAACAGACCTTCCTAAAACAGGATTAATGGAGATAATTGTTTTTAACTGATGGTTTTCCTTTCTGAGTTCAGTTGTTGAGATGCTATGATTTGTATTAATTTTATCTTGGTTCTCTCAAATACGAAGTTTCTTGATCATTTGAATTAATGTATCAAGCACAAATTTTTATTCATCAAGGTGCACGTTTTCACTTTGTGTGATTTTATTTGCTGGTGTCTCAAGTCAGAATTAAAACCCTTCAAGTAAGTCATAGTGTTTGAGAGATTTATTTTGGATGATTAAAGTAGAACCAAGTTAGAAAACATTCCAAAATAATTTATGCAAGCCATAAATAAATGAAATTATATGCCAGTCATAAGATTTCATTTTATAAATTTCCTAACAACTTGAAATTAAACTAGAAAAGGAAAACACATGTCATTTTCTATTTTTGACTATGTTGCCCAATAGATAGAAGGCACTAATCTGTCATGTTCCAGAGGATGGAATTCATAATAAACAATTTATTCAAATACCTTTTCATTTGTGCAGTAGGAGTAGGAGTAGGTGTAGTAATTTTATCTGTCCACTACCCTTTGCCATTGTAGATAGATTGATCAACCAGGAAACATATTTCAATCTGCATTATTCATTTAGGTACACCCGCCTTGGTCTAGTAGAACCTAAAGAGTAGAAGGTACAATTGCATCAATTGGCCTTGTATGTTGGCCAAAAGTGTAGTAAGAGCTTCACAATCTCTCATGGTTCAAACCTACGTTTTTGAGACCCAACAGTTCGGCGACTCTACTAGGGACACATTCCAGAAAGTTTTCAGCCTTTCCATTTATAGAGTCAACAAAGTTTTACATTTTTGGAGATTCCGATGGGGCAAACCAAAACAATCTTTTTCATTTTCCTACTTTTGGAAAAGTAGGCGGCGACTCTGTTTTATCTGATAAATGATGCATGGGTGTTGTAAAGCAGTAACATTTTATCAAGATGGTAGAGCGGAAAGAAGACAACAGTCAATAAGATAGTTGAAGGAATTGAGGCAACAAAGGCTACAATTGGTTCAACAGATGCTACAAGTGAACCGACAATTGCTACAATCAGGAGTCAAAGGTGCTCAAATTACATGACCAAACAGGCTAGCATACAGTGAGAATGAAGACACAAGAGCCAAGAGATCTAGGAAACCACAAATACCACATGATGCAATTGAGAATTTTGGTGATAAAGGTAATGTACTCTATTCACATCAGAACACTTTTGATGAGTATTTTCAAATTCAAGAAAGAAACAAAAGTCATGTTGATGCCTTTTTTGACATAAGGACATATAAGGAAGAATCTATGAGTTATTTATACAATAGGATGGTAGACATTTGTATGCAATTACCTCCTCATCATAGGCCTACAAGATCCACGTTTGTTGCACAACTTCTAAGAGCATCAAAGCCTGCATCAGTTTATTGGCCAGAATCATCAAAGCAGTATGCCTTGGATGCAGCAAATAAATTTATTGATTCCATGCTTGGGACAATGTACATGGATACTGATTTGGAAGATGATAGGGACACACCATCTGGAGAGCACATCGGTAATGTTTCAAGAGCTGAAATTGAAGAAGATATCATGCCTTCCAAAAATGAAGACAAGGAGAATATCTCTTGCATAACAGATTGTGACAGTGTATGTTATGAGGGATCCATTGAATACTCAAATTGCAAGGATGAAGTTATGGATGTTGATCTACAACAGGGTGGTTATCAAGAGGTTGGAGACATAGTTGAATATATGGAAGCAGAGACCTGTTCACTCAACAGTGAGCAAGTTTCAGATTTACTGACTCTTGAGTACCAGAAGTATGCACATAAAGATGATTCTAGAGTTTTTGTTCCAGCCTATATATGCTTTGACAGTGAAGATAATGTGTGCAATAATTCATATGACTCCATGAGCATTTCTCACAGTGATGAAATTTTTGAAGATGATCATGAATCTATTTGTGTCGAAGAGGAGGTATGTGATTTAAATTATTTTTTCCTGCAAGAGAAAGATGTTGGTTTGCATGATGATGAGTGTTCAACATTTGTTGATTCAAGTATGTGTGAGGATGACTGTATGGATCAAAGTTATGTGTTAATGCCAACTGGTGATAGAAAATAAATAGAAAATAATTTTGATTTGATTGTTTCAAAAGATGTTGATGAGACAAATTTTTTCGGTTGCCATAAGGAGTATTCAGATTTTCAGGTCCCAGTGCAGTTGCAAGCACATTCATCAACATATGACAGTGAGCATGCCTATGAATGTTTTGTTGAATTTGGGTACACTTTGTATGCTGAAGATGACAAAGATTTTTCATATGATAGTAAGAATAATGAAATGCAGACTAATGAGATGAATATGAATTAGATTGAATACAATGATTTCCTGAAGGTTTTCAATGACAGTGCATGTTGCAGGAGAGGTGGAATGGATAGTTTCAAAAGAAACCTGGTGAGCTTTAATCAAAACAAAGTCTATGATAGAGGAAAGTGCAGGTTTTTTTCTTTTGGTGTGGCTTGGGGCCATCCCTTATGGTTTAATTTTTTAAACCAAAGCAGGTATAGAGGATTAAGGATTAACAGTGCATGGACAATTCTTAGCAATGCCTCTTTAAAAAATTCTCTTTCATGCACAGTAATTTAGGGTTTTCCACTTCTCCATTTGCTCCATCTTTCATATTATTCATCTGTTCATTCCCTCCATCTACCATCGCCTTCATTTTTCATATCCTTTGCTCGGTCTGCTCTACCATAGAATTATGGATTCTTGCAGTGATTTGCAAATCACTCATCCCCAAAATGAGCCACTGTTAGAACCCAAAATTTCCATTTAAATTCTAAGGCTTTCCCATAATTCTTCATTAAAAATCCTAAGTCTTTACCCACTTGAAATCAAATTTTCCTATCTTTTTGTCAAGAAAAAATCATCCTTTTCGCCATCCAAAATGCTAATATACCTTATACCTTACACTGCTGCTTTAAAATTTAATTTTTATGTCTTTACCGCTTTACTGTGGCCTCCCACTAAGGGGCTCGCAGTATGGCGGTGGCAGTGAATAATAGTCATGACAACCATTACCGCTACACCATGTGTGGTCAGCACAGTGACCGTGGTGGCGCGGAAAACAGTTAGAAGGGTTAGCAGGCAGTGAGGCAACACTTACTGCACCACCGCTGGCGGTCATCTCACAAACCGCAGTGGTCATGGTGAACAGGAGGAAGCAGTTGAGACTGGTTACCGCGCAACCATGGAGGGTCAGACAGGAGACCACAATAGTGTGGTAACGGGTAATGGTCGGTGATAGTTGAAGGTAGCGATTACTGTGGTACCACCACCGGTTCACGTGGTGACCGCGGTCACAATGGTAAAGATCAGCGAGGTGAATGATGAACAGTTTGCGAACAGCAAGGCGGCTACCACCACACCGCGGTTGGTTGGAATGGAGACCGTGGTAGACATGGAGATAACGTCATGGTGACCAGAGATGATAGTGGAGGCCATGGAAAAGTCAAAATACCGCTATATCACGGGGTATGAACAGTGTGACCATGGTAGAGCGGTAGGCATAAAATAAAGCCATGGGGAATGAAATAAATAAGAGTGATTAAAGTATTAAAGAAAGATCAAGAGCAGGATTATAGTTTAAATATTTGATTTGCCAATAAGGCAATATAATCAGATATGTTATTTTATGTCATAGAATGTGAACCGTTTCTGTTCAAAATATTGAAGGGTCACTACCCTTGATGTGTAATGTATAAATGATTTGAAAAATCAGTAGAGAAGGAGTGAGAAGAGGGGTCAAATTTTTCTGACTGGGAATGAAAATAATGTAACAGACCTTCCTAAAATAGGATCAATCGAGATAATTGTTTTTAACTGATTGTTTTCCTTTTTGAGTTCAGTTGTTGAGATGCTATGATTTGTATTAATTTTATCTTGGTTCTCTCCAATACAAAGTTTTTTGATCATTTGAGTTAATGTATCAAACATAAATTTTGATTCATCAAGGTGCACGTTTTCACTTTGTGTGATTTTATTTGTTGGTGTCTTAAGTCAGAATTAAAACCCTTCAAGTAAGTCAAAGTGTTTGAGAGATTTATTTTGGATGATTAAAGTAGAACCAAGTTAGAAAACATTCCAACATAATTTATGCAAGCCTAAATAAATGAAATTATATTCCAGTCATAAGATTTCATTTTATAATTGCCTAACAACTTGAAATTAAACCAGAAAAGGAAAACACATGTCATTTTCTATTTTTGACTTCGTTGCCCAATAGATAGAAGGCACTGATCTGTCATGTCCCAGAGAATAGAATTCATTATAAAAATTTATTCAAATACCTTTTCATTTGTGCAGTAGGAGTAGGAGTAGGTGTAGTAATTTTATTTGTCTACTACCCTTTGCCATTGTGGATAGATTGATCAACCAGGAAACATATTTCAATCTGCATTGTTCATTTAGGTACACCTGCCTTGGTCTAGCAGAACCTAAAAAGCATAAGGTACAATTGCATCAATTGACCTTGTACGTTGGCCAAAAGTGTAGTAAGAGCTTGGCAACCTCTCGTGGTTCAAACCTACGTTTTTGAGACCCAACATAACCCTCTTCCTTTCGAAGGGTTCCTGAGGGACCCCTTTGATAGTCTTCCAACCTATCGGCGGTCTGCATGACTGTCCACTTATTGGAATGTGTGGCCACTTCTTGATGTGTTCTATCAATGGGTAAACATGTCGCCACTTTTTTACTCTGCGAAGTCCACTTTTCTCAGTCTCCCTCATGTGAGAGTTCTTGGGGGATACCTTCCTTGTAGGTTTGTGGGTCTATAAGGCATTTTCCTTGGTTTCCTTCATGTGAGAGTTCTTGGAGGATACCTTCCTTGCAGGTTTGCGGGTTTGTAAGGCACTCTTCTTAGTTTCCTTCATGTGAGAGTTCTTGGAGGATACCTTTCTTGCAAGCTTGCGGGCCTATAAGGCACTTTCTTTCTTCAGCTTCATAGTTCCACGAAGCTATGAAGTCCTTTTCTTGACCAACACTCTTGGGTTCACCGGATCGTGGTCTACTTCCTTGATGGTTCAGGTATACATTTCTAATCCTACTACTTCTTCGATCTTCTTTACCGAAGCACTCATCAATATTCATGCTCACTAAAGTGGGGGAACAATGTATAGGAGTGAATTTTCACCCCTAACACAATTTCCCCTTTTACCCCTCTTCACTTTAGAAAACCAAATTCAGAGACTTAATTCCACATAAGCCTGTTGCCTTGGTTCCACTTGGTTCCTATTTTGAGCATCGATAGGGGAATAACTATTGGAGACACCCATGTGGCATGCTTACATCCCTGGAAGATTCCTGGGGCTAGAACCTATAGAGGTGTTACACTTCCCATTGGAAGTCGATTTGTAATGCCCTCTTTGGTTGAATGACTTGAGTATGGCCATTTTCTTCATCTTTCCTTCAAATTCACTCACCTTCATCCACATTTTTCTCTAGAGATATATTTTAGACAATCTTATCCACAACTTCAAGCACTTCAAGCATTCAAGCAACATTTTTCACTCCATAGCAGCAATTCCATCACTCCATCACTTCAATAGAGCAAGTGTAGAACAACACCATTGCAGTAGAGTCTTGATTTCCTCTCATCTTCTCCTCCATTAGCCTTGAGCACTCTTGGTGGAGGTGGTAAGCTCTCTACTCTCCTCTATTACTTGGTTGAGTTAGCACATTACTGTTTTGTAGTGTTTTAGTGTTCTTTTGCTTTCATTCCTTCTTTATCATATTATTCCTATATCATTGCAAACTTGGTTGTCCATGGAGGTGGAAACACCAAAATGAGGGTCTGACTGAGGTAGACCCCTAAACAACCCCTCAAAAATTTCCCTCTTTTGTGTGTAGGTGGAGATATCTTGGAGCAAGCTGGCAAACAAGCTTTTGTGTGAGATCGTTCTTGTCACTGTTACCTTAATCTACTTGTTTTATCATATCTGTTTATATGTCTCTTATTTCATAGTATTATTTTGTTCACTTATAAATCATCAACTAGGTCGTTAGTTTGTTTTCTAGAAGCTAGACCTTTTTTCTTTGGTCCTCTAGTCATACGGATGCCAACGCACCTAAGAGACACTAGTGCGCCGCACTATCATCCAAGAACCATGATTTTTTCCTCTAACAGAGAGTTATCAAAGACACAAAGTTGACCTTGAAAACTGAATCACCTATTCCCTTCTCAAATCTCATGTTTTCAGAGTGATCGAAGGACCTTATAGTCCTCATCATTCACATCCCACCTTTCTTTACAATCCCTTAAGCTAAGGTAAGTTAGGGCAGCCTACTACTCTCGGCCCTTCGTGACCTGGGGCCTTGACATGGTTTCTCCCCCTCTCTTACAAAATATAATACAAATTTGGGGGGTTTGGTAAGGCATAATTAGAGTTCCTTGTTGTGTATACATCATGGATCCTAAGATCAACTTGTTAACTCCACATAATTTCCACATATAGAAAGTCAAAGTAAAACTACTACTTCATTCTAAGGGATTGTAGAAAATGGTTACTAGACAAAAAAATTGAATTTGCTAAGGATTTTGAGAATTTTGTTTATCAGAAAAATTTAGATGAAGCGATGAGAATAACAGGTCTTCTTTTTTTTGATAATTTATAATTTCGCATTTCTAGTTGCACAACTAAGAAAATGTGGGATAAATTTGAAGATCTCTTTGCTAAAGTTGATGAATTCAAAATTTTATAATTGGATGTTGAATTAAAAAAATTGTCTCCTGATGCCTTTTGTTTTATTGAAGATTTATTTGTTCAATTTAAGTCTTTGATTTCTAGACTTCAGGGTTATGGTAAAACAAAAATAGAAAAATAGTGTGTCTTCTTTATTTTGTCAAAGTTAAAAGTTCCTGATCAAATATTTTTTTCTTCCTTTTACTCTACCTTGGATGCTCTTGGAACAACACATGCAATGCCTTCTTGTGAATAGTTTTATGATAGACTCACAAGATTAAAACCAAAATTAATCTCTATGGATACTATCACCTCTTTAAAAAGTCAGGCACTAGTTGTCCAATCATTTAAGGAAAAATATAAGAAATCTTATAATAAACCTAAGGTAGAATTAGCTTCAAGAAATGACCCATCATATAAGAAAAAGAATCTAATTTACACGCAAGCTACATCATCTATACAATCAAGAAACAAGACTTACGAATTTTAAAAAAAATCATTATACTTTTTGTGGATTACAAAATCATGATATCAAAGTTTTCTATAAGAGGATTTTAGCTATAAAAGAGGCCATGTAGAGACACAACATTGATCTTCCCAAACATACTAAGGGGCATGCCCTTATAGCTAGAGGTTTGGATTCATCCAAGGATAGTTGTATAGTTAATCAGGAGCCTCACACCATATGAATCACTCACAAGATCTTCTACCATCTATTTCTGATTGCATTACTTCTCATATTTTAGTGAGAAACTATTCACAGATTCTAGTAATGGGGCCAGGTACAATACAATTGATAAAAGGTAACATTCAAGATGTTCTCTATGTTCATAAGATTTTTTCTAATCTCCTTTAAATTTACCAATTTTTTTATATTGGTGATGGAAAGATAGTTGAGTTTTCACCACATGATGTAGTTATTTGACAACTACACCATCTAAAGAGGATTGTTGCTTCAATTAGAGCATATCATGGTTCTTGATTGTATAGATTTTACCCTTTTTTATCATCTCATGGAGGATCACATATTTCTCATGTTGACTCTTTGAGCATACTTTAGAACAAGAGGTTTGGACACCTCAATTATAGGCATCTTCAATATTTTGATTACTAATAATATGATACTTGAACTCCCTAAGGTGTCTTGAAAAGAGGATGATTTTTGAGGTTGTGTACTTGGAAATAATCATCAGGAACCCTTTCCAAAGAGTAAGGCCCATTGTGCCACTACCTTACTTGAGTTGTTTCTTAGTGACCTCATGTCATTTACAACTTCTTCATTTTTAGGAGACAAGTATGCACTCACTTTCATTGATGATTACTCTTTTTGCACTTTGGTGTACTTTCTTAAGTACAAAAGTGATATCTTAAACACTTTCAGTACCTTCAAGGTGTTCGTGGAGAAGCAATCAGGTTCTTCTATTTGGAAAATACAATCAGATAATGGGGAAATATGTGAACCATGCCTTTATGGAGTATTGTGTTGAGCATGGTATTCAAAATTAGTATTTCATTCTCTACACTCCTCAGTAGAATGGTGTTGCTACAAGAAAAAACAAACCATTAAAGGAGATGAATTTAATTGTATGATTCAGTCTAAGTCTATGGCTCCACCATTTTGGGCTACAACTATCAATTGTTCCAACTATATTGAAAACAATATTCCTCACAAGGTAGTTTAGAAATTTACTCTAAAGGAGGATTTGAATCCAAAATCAAGCTTGGTGTTTCCTTCTTTAGAGTATTTAATAGTGAATCTTGGGCATTCATACCAGATGGCTATATAAGGTAATGGAGAAGAAGAGTAAAAAATACATCTTTGTTGGTTATTGTGAAGATGTGAAATCTTATAGGTTATTTGATCCTATCACTAGGGATGTCCAATTTGATGAGTCTGTCACATAGATAAATCCTCCATCATATTATTCTTCCTCACTACCTACTCTACCTTCTTCATATCACGATGATACTTTAGTACTTGAGGATACTTCAAATGATGGTATTGATCCAACACCACCAATGCCACCACTCCCACCACCTCCTACCACTCATGTTTTTCCCAAGTGGGTTAGAGGTGTTGTTGACATTGATGGTTCTTTGGTTTGTAATCCTTCATCCTCTAGATGCACTAATTCACAAAATTCTAGCACTAGTGTTTTGAGTCATACTTTATCTCTAGATCTATAGAGTTTTTTAGAGGCTTTCGATGTTCTAGATTGGGACAATGCTATAGAAAATGAGTTTACTACATTGATAAAATATGTGGGATTTAGTTACTCTTTCAGAGGGTGACTATAGTCACAGTCTCCCCCGATTCATTATGGATAAGTGAGGCTCTCACTTGCATGGGGACCTCATCCATGATGTTCACGAGATGTAGGAGTGAGACTATTTTTGCTTGGGGTTGCACCATGCTTGCCCATTTATACCATGAGCTAGGGTGATATGCACATTATGAGTTTTCTAGTCTCAAAACCTACACGCTCCTAGAGGTGTGGGATTTTGCACATATTACATGTACTCGGCCAGTCAATTTTTACAAGGGCATGGCTCTTGGTACCTCGATGGCACACACACCGATTGGTACATGATTGGAGGTATGGAAATTTTCATTTTTGGGGGCTTAAATGGATACTTTGTGGTTGCATGAGGTGATATGGTGACCATATAAAGGCATGTGGTGGCCCAAAGACATGTAGCAACTATGATATATGCAATATGATCATCTCCTGGTGGGGTGTACTAGTTATAAATTATCATTCCTTATTATTGTCATAGGGTCGCCTAGTAGTTCAAGATTTTGCAAACGATCCCCCTAACTCCTCCCACATTAATGCAATCGATGAGGAGTACCACTAGACAAGGAGATCATCATCATATGACCATAAAAGACATTATTGTTAGTGAGGATGGTCAGACAATTACAATCAACTTATAATGTTGATGATCAATGATGTCAAGGTCGTCCATAGCTATAGATCATGGTGGGAAACAACGACTCTCTCCCTAATTTTCCTAGAACATGCCCCCATTGGTAATATTAGTGCATAGGGGCATAGGGAGGAGGAGGAGGGGGTGAGGATCATGATGGTGGTAGTGATGGTGAGGAGGGAGAGGCAGAGAGCGGAGGAGTAGAGAGGCCTAGATGGAGGCAAATCTTTCATCACCCCTAGTTTTAGTCCCAATCTCATTGATGCCACCTTCGGTAACCAACATCCTCCTTGCAATGGTAGCAGTAGCACCAAGCATAGGTACTAGAATTGAACCCCCTCCAAATCCACATTGGTAGGTCGAGGATCCATGTATGAGAGTGATCTATGTTATTTCCCCTCAACACTTCATGTTTCAATTTTATCTCATATATATATATGCTCATTATATATATGTATCAATCGTTATTGACAATGTATACTACTCAGTGGTTGCAGTGGACACACAAGAGTGGATCACCTTCATCAAGAAATGTGTTTCTAAAGTGGCCCTAGCTATTCCAATCCAAGGGAGCATCCTTGATGCATATAGGCCAAATTCAGCAAGCTGACACACCCACTTATTCGAGCTTATTGCATATTTGAGGATTGCAGATGAGGATGCACATGTAGAGGTCATGAAGAGGACCACTGATGCCACCATTATGTTTGGGTAGTGGGATCAACACCCAAATAAGCTTCACATTGCCTTCAACCAATTAGATCAAGCTAGGATGCATACGGAGAGTGATGACAGGGCATGTCACACCCTGTAGATCCAACTCAATGAACTCAGTAAGAAGGTGACAATTGTGAGGTTGGGTGTAGATGTAAGGAAATTTTAAGGTGTGGAACAAACACTCCTAATGTCAAAACGTAGAGAAGAGTGCAAATATGTCTTTAAATTTTGTAATTATAGTTCATTAAAATGGTACATTCATAGGAATAATAGAATAGACAATTAAAAAACACACACAGAGTTGAACACCAGTATTTATGTGGGAAATACCTTATGGGAGAAAAACACACACACCAAAGATCAGTCTCTTGTATTATAGTAAATGAATTACATACAAGTTCAGACTTTACTTCTAGATGTCAATTCACAACAACACAACCATTCCCTGATCAACCTTGCATATAATTTTTTTTTTATCACTCTCACATTTGACCTCTCTGTTACAATCAATATTACAACACACAATTACCAAAATGAATCACTTAGAAACTTTCATTCAATTGATCCATTGATCAATTCATTCCATGTACAAAAAAAATTGGTTCAGTAGTTTCTCTTATCGATCAACTATCTACCAACACAATCAATGTACACCTTAGTAGTCAGATAGGTCAGTGTTCATTCCACTAAGTCATATTCAACTATATTGCTCTATCAATCAAACTTGGTGAAGTCTCTCCGACCAAACACCATCGGGCTAAGAAATTTCCTTAGAGGAAGTCTCCAAAGCTCCTCCGACAATTCATGTTTTACCGATAGGAATTGTCTTTGTTCATCTCATCAGGAAGACCTACCCTGATCATAATTCTCGGTCAGACATCTTACTTCAGAGCCACTTCAAGAAACCAACCTGATAGACCATGTCAAACTAAAAAAGTATCTTTGACAAGACTCACCTTGATCCCAAACCATCAACCAGAACTTAACCATCAGATGGAGATCTTAAGGCTAGGCCGAAGTCATATTTCATACCGACGAAGAACCATCTGCATGACTTACGCCAACCATACCCCATCAATTGAACTTCTACTCTCGGTCCAATCTTCCCAAGTCTAATCGAAGACCAAAGTTTTCCCGATGAATTATCCATTGGCTAGAGTCTCCCCGAAGGAACTCTTTAGCCAGACTTTTATCTTCATCGCGAGTTAGGAAACTTGCATCGACTATTCAGGTTACATCAATGGCTACTGTCAACAAGATCAACCATAGGTCACACTAATCTAGTTACTTCGAGCCTTTAGAACTAACCAGCTTGTTGGCAAGACATTATAGGAGTCTCATTGATTTTTCTCTTTCAAGAGTTTCATGTCAATAAGTTTGAGGCACATTTTCCAACAATCTCCCACTTGACGAAGATCTTACTGACACCTCCAAAGAATCCAAAAAACTAAGATTCATGGGCACCGAGGCCCATCGAACTAGTACACCACCTATACTTTTTTGTGCTCACTGGTTTCATTAATGGATCTGCAACATTTTCTAGAGTATCCACTTTTTCTAAACAGACCTTTCCATCCTCCATCATATCTCGTACAAAGTGATACTACACATCAATATGTTTCGTCCTGGCATGGAAAGTAGGAGTTTTTGCCAGACAAATAGCACTCTGACTGTCATAGTAAATTATAATCTTCCTTGCATCAAACCCAATGTTAGAACACAAATGTTTTAACAAGATTGATTCTTTACAGGCGTGTGTAGCTACCATGTATTTTTCCTCTATAGTGGACAAACCGACTTCAACCTACCTCTTGCTCATCCAACTAATTGTACCACCATTCACCATGAAAATATATCCACTGGAGGATCTTCTACTATCAATGTCCCCTACCCAATCCGAATCCACATACCCACAAATGCTAGGAGTCCTATGTGGTCCATCCAAATTTCCATGGTAACACAAAGCATATTCTGAACTTCCCTTTAGATATCTAAACACTCTTTTCACATCATTCCAAAGTGGCCTTCCTAGATTTTCCATAAAACGACCAAGTACTCCCACTGCTTGGGAAATGTCTAGCCTAGTATAGACTATTGCATACATTAAATTGCCAACTACACTTGCATAAGGCACCCTAGTCATGTCCTCCATCTCAATAGGAGATTTTGGAAAATCTTCAACAGATAGCTTCATTCCCAACAAAATTGGAACAACTAGTTGCTTGCAATCAGTCATACAAAATCTCTCTAGAATAGTGTTAATATACTTACTCTGGCTGAGCCAAAGTTTTCTACTCTTTCTATCCCTGGTTATTTCCATCCCCAGAATATACCTTGTTGCACCCAGATCTTTCATTTTGAATTTTGCAGACAACTGAGATTTTAGATCACAAATCATAAACTTACTATTCCCAATGAATAACATATCATCCATATACAGGGCAATAATTAAAATATGATTATTCTTAGCTTTATAATACACACAATGATCAGATTTCGATCTTACAAATCCTAATGACAAAACAAATGTGTCAAACTTCTGGTACCACATTCTAGGAGATTATTTTAATCCATACAAAGATTTTTTCAGCTTGCAAACCATATTTTCTTTAAATTTTTTCACAAAGTGCTTTGGCTGGGACATATAAATTTCTTCTTCAAGATCACCATGAAGAAAATCTATCTTCACATCCATATGTTCGATCTCTAAATCATGTGCAGCTACAAGTGACAAAAGAAATCTGATAGATGTCACATTTTCTACCGGAGAAAAAATTTCCCCATAATCAATTCCCTCTACTTGGGAATATCCTTTTGCAACCAACCTCACTTTATACTTTTCAACACAGCCATCCAAACCAATTTTCTTTTTAAATACCCATTTGCAACCCACAGGCTTTCTACCTTTAGGCAATGGAACCAGATTCCAAGCATCTTTTTTCTTTAATGATGCCATTTCTTCATTCATGGCTTCCAACTAGGAATCTGAATTAGACATTTTAGTTGCCTCTTTTACAGTCCTAGGCTCATCAGTATAAGAAATCAAAGCATAGGCACAACTAGAATCCAACATAGAGAATCCATACCTATCTAGTTGTTTCCTTTCATATGTGTAGACCTCCTCACAGGTTGAGGCTGAAGACATTGTTCATCATCTTGCTCAAAAATTTCAAAGTTGCTTGAGCTCTCCTCAGATTCAGGTACGTTTTAAATTTTTAGTTCCTCTTTATTTGGTGTGGAAGGAATTTCAACTACATCCTTTTTGTTTTCCGATTTTGTCTCTGACTGTAGATCCAAAGTAGAAGGATTCATCTCATGGAAAATAACACTTTTTCTATTAAAAAAACTTCTTAGTCTCAGGGTTGCAAAGCTTGTATCCTTTTATACCAGCGTTATAGCCAATAAAAATACATTTAATAGCCTTGTTGTCCAATTTAGATCTTTTTTTCATTCGACACATATGCATATGCTTCACAACCAAAGACTTGAATATGTCTTAGAGAGGGCTTCTTTCCAAACCATGCTTCCAAAGGTGTTTTATCAACAAGAGCAGAGTTAGGGGAATGATTTATTAAGTAACATGTTGCAACTGCCTCAGCCCATAATTTCTCCTCCAAGCCAATACTACTCAACATACTTCCTTCCCTTTCCATCACCGTCTTGTTGAACCTTTCAGCAACTTCGTTTTGCTGCAAAATGTAGGGTTTAGTTTTATGTCTTTTAATTCCATGATCTTTACAATACCTTTCAAACTCAGCAAAACAAAACTCACCACAATTGTCAGTCCTTAAACACTTTATTTTTCTTCCAGTTTGATTTTCCACAAGGTTTTTAAATTCCTTAAAATGACTGAATAATTTTGATTTACTTATTAAAAAATACACAAATTCCCTTCTTGAATAGTCATCAATAAAAGAAACATAATATTTAGATTTCGATAACGAAGGAACTTTCACTGGACCACACACATTAAAATGAATGTAATCAAGTATACCAGAAGATTTATGAGGACTGGAATAAAATAAAATACAATGTTGTTCATCATATATACAATGTTCACAAAATTTAAATTCAAGGTTACTATCATCAAGCCATTCAAGCAGGTTTTTATTTTTCAAAATTTTTAAACCTTTTTCTCCAATGTGGCCAAGCCTATGATGTTAGAGCATAGTCTTTTTTGCTAAAAGTTTAACTTCCATAGAGTTTCCACTATCAGGAACATTTTCCTTCTTCTCTTTATGAACAACCTTTTGTGACTTTGCAGAGACACTATTGCATTGAACAACAAGTGTGTCCAGCTTGTACAGAGTATCAATTTGAGCACCCCTAGCTAGAACCATTGAGCCTCTAGTTATTTTGCAACCATTGCCAGAGAATGAGACTTGCACTCCAACATTGTTCAACTTACTAAAAGAGAACAAATTTTGAGCCAGACCTGGTATATGCATTACACTATCAATTCCTTTGATTCTTCCCTCAGGGAATTGAATTTTGATTCTTCCACAACCAACTATTTCTAAACACGAATCGCTTGCCAAATACACCTTTCCACTATCGTATTTTTTACACTTTGTGAACCAGTCTCTATGAGATGTCATGTGGAAAGATGATCCGGAATCAATCAACCAGACATCATCTGATGCCCGAGTTGCCAAGGCTACAATGAAGGCATCTACATCACTCTGAGAAGAATCATTATCGAAAGAGTTCTTCTTCTTCTTCTTCTTCTTCTTCTTCTTCTTCTTTTTCTCCACTTTTCAATCCTTTCGAACACAACTAGGCTACCCACAGTTCCAACACTTCACCTTGGAATTCTTGCTAGGAGACTTTGATCTCCCTTATGATTTCAATTTTGACTTCTTATCCTTCTTTTTGCCTTTTTCTTTCAATCTTCCTTGAACAACAAGAGCCTCCTTCACCATCTCAAAATATTTCCTTCTCATCTCTTTTGATAACAAAGGAGCAACAACTTATTTCATCTTAAAAGTTGATGTTGTACTTCGAATAGCCATCACCAAGTGATCCCAAGAATCCAGAAAACAATAGTATACATCGATCTTCTTCATCAATCTTCACACCCACAGATGCTAACTGAGCAATCAACATGTTAAAAGTATTTAAATGATCAGCAACAGACACTCCTTCCTGCATTTTCAAAGAGTACAACTTCTTCCTTAAGAATAACTTATTCACTACGGACTTGCCCTGATAAATATCTCCAAGCCTCTTCCACAAAGAAGATGCAGATTTCTCTTCGTGAACATTCAGGAGAATAAAATCTACTAAACAGAGTATTATCAACCCTTTTGCTTTTCAATCTGCTAGTTCCCATTCTTCTTGCTTCATGCTAGAAGGTTTCATTCCAGACATAACAACCCAAAGATCATGATCAACCAATAGATCTTACATTTTGAGTTTCCACAACTCAATATTGCTACCATTGAATTTCTCAATTTCAATCTTTCTTGATGTACTTGCCATTTCCATCTCAATCTATAATTTGACAATTACCAAACTTCTACAAACCTCCCACTAAACAAAATTGACACAAAAAACCCAACCTACCCACAAGGATAACACAACTAGCTAGGCTCTAATACCACTTGTAAGGAAAGTTTAAGGTGTGGAAAAAACTCTCCTAATGTCAAAACTCGGAGAAGAACGCAGATATGTCTTTAAATTTTTCAATTTTACAGTTCATTAAAATGGTACATTCATAGGAATAATAAAATAGATAATTGAAAAACACATATAGAGTTGAACATCAATATAACCCTTAGGGAAAACCCTTATGGGAGAAAAACCCACACACCAAAGATGAGTCTCTTGTATTACAATAAATGAATTACATACAAGTTCAGACTTTACTTTCATATGTCAATTCACAGCAACACAACCATTCCCTGATCAACCTTGCACATAATTTTTTTTTTATCACTCTCACATTCAACCTCTCTATTACAATGCATATTACAACACATAGTTACCAAAATGACTCACTTAGAAACTTCCATTCAATCAAGCCATTGATCAATTCGTTCCCTATACAAAACGGTTTGGTTCAGCAGTTTCTCTTATTGATCAACTATCAACCAACACAATCAATGTAAACCTCAGTAGTTAGACAGGTCAACATTCATTCCACTAAGTCATCTTCAGCTATATCGCTCTATCGGTCAAACTTGGTGAAGTCTCTCCAACCAAACACCATCGGGTTGAGAACTTGCCTCAGAGGAAGTCTCCAAAGCTCCTCCGACAGTTCATGTTTTACAAATGGGAATTCTCTTTGTTCATCTCATCGAGAAGACTTACCCCGATTGTAATCCTTGATCATACATCTTACTTTGGAGCCACTTCCAGAAACCAACCCGATACACCATGTCAGACCGACAAACTATCTTCGGCAAGACTCGCCCCAATCCCAAACCATCGGTCGGAATTTAACCATCGAACGAAGATCTTAAGGCTGGGCTGAAGTCATATTTCATACTGACGAAGAACCATCGACAAGACTTACACTGACCATACCCCTTTGGTCGGACTTCTATTGTCGGTCCAATCTTCCCAGGTCTAACCAAAGACCAAATTTAGCTCAACAAACTGTTCATCAGCTAGAGTCTCCCCAACAGAAATCTTCAACCAAAATGTTATCTTCGCCAAGAGTTAGGAAACTTGTGTCGACTATTCAGGTTACACCGATGGCTCCTGTCGGCAAGAACAACCATAGGTCGCACTGATCTAGTTACTTCGAGCCTTCAGAACTAAGTTGATTCTCGGCAAGACATTCCAGGAGTCTCACTGATTTTTTCGAGTTTCATGTTAGTAAGTTTGAGGCACATTTTCCAATAGTAGATCCCCAAGTGTAGCAAATTTAGAAGGAGCTATGAAAATCCTGAGAGCAGGACCTGAATGACTCCAAATGGAGGTTGCAGACCTACATGGAGACGTATGTGGACTATGCATGAGCTTATTAGTGTCACGATCATATCAATCATGGTCCATTGCATATGTCTAGCCTTGACCTCCATCACCACTAGGACTCGAGGGCTTAGAGAGCCATGCGTTAAGGGGCTAGAGGCCCGTTTTGGATGTGCCAAATTTTGTATATCGATGATATTATTTTTTATAAAATTATTTTGATGTATAGACACATACATATATACAGTCACCACATTTTAATACAATGGTGTAATACATGTACATGATACATGTTTTGATATATATATTAGATTTTTGATGCACCAACTATTGAATATTGTGGTTGTGTTGCTGATATGTGGTTGTCATTGATGTCAACACTATTAGCATTAATGTCTTTAAGATTGTATATGTCGAGGATATTGAGAAAATTGTAATAAAATATGTTGTAGGTTGTCTGTGAAGCAGTGAAGATCGGTATGATGAAAAATTCAGTATGTTGATGGTGAGAAGTTGTGGATTAAAGGGTTTGTTTTTAGGTGTATCTAGTTTATCCACCAAAATTTTCAAAGGTTTTCATGAAGATTTGAGCAAGTTATGATTTTTTGTGTTTCGACAGTTATTCTGTTACTGTAGTTGTTGTTCCTGGAAGAAAATAATGTGATTTTGGTAATCCGAGTTGTTGTGAATGCTCCTATGGTGTTTGTGAATGTTTCTAGATCATTCTCTATCTATGTTGCACATATGCATTGATCGTTGTGGTCATGATTGGTTATTTTCTCTTGTGTGTTCATGTTTTTCATGTTCATGGCCAATAGGGTGATTATAGCGTGTTGTGGATCTTCGAGGAATAATTGTTTGAAAGTGTTTTGTGTTCAAGGATATTATTTTGGGTCCCTACTATGTTCTCGATGAGGTTGGTGGATTCGCATTAATAATCTTTATTGTTTTGGGCCAACAATTTGTATTCATCTTATTATTTTGTTGAAGTCGACATGAAGTGATGTAATTCCTTGTTGTGGATATATATAAGCGAATTTTTCTTCATTTGAATGAGAGCGAGCAAGTGTGTGTGTGAAAATAATGTTCTAAATCTTTCAAAGGCAGAGAAGAGTGTGAAGAAGAATGAAGAAGTGTTCATGTGCTTAACCAGAATCGTAATCAGGCATTAGCAGATGCTACTTTCTCAGTTCAAAATCTGAATATTTTCGTAAGACAGTGAGTCTTCCTTTGTATTTGAGAAGTGAGCTCTAGGAAGTGTTCCTGAATGCATGTGCATTCCCCATTTATTCTTCTTATACTTTTAACAAGTTATAAACTTGTGGATTGACCTCCACCATGGTTTTTCCCCTAACAGGGTTTCCACATAAAAATCTTGGTGTTATGTGTGTTTCTGATGTGTTGTTGATTTATGATTTTATGGTTATTAATCAGATCTGAGAATAGGGGTTAATAAATTTAATAAGTTTGAAATTTTGAGACAACTGATTCAGCCCCCCTCTCAGTTGTCTGCCCTTATGTTTCCAACAAAAACATGGCGTTCTTTAGGTGTATTCTTTTACTTTCATGTATGATTATGTGATGGATGTTATGTTTATGGATGTATGCTTAGATTAGATGCTATCATGATCTAATCAACACACATGGATGGGTGAAGCCATAGTAGTGGTTTAAAATTCAGGTAAGGAAGGAAAACTCACAAAAAATGACCCCAAGGCAAAAAAAGGTGATTTTAGGGGTTCGTACGAACCTACTAGTCCGAGCGAACCAATAAGGGGTTCACTCAAACCAGGGTTCGAGCAAACCCCTTTGAATCTTGGCCGCCAAAAAAAACAAAAAAATGCATAGGGAAGGGGTTTGAGCAAACCTTTTTGAAGGGGTTTGCTCAAACCAGGGTTCGAGCAAACCCCTAGAGGTTCACCCGAACCCCTATGGGTTCGTTGAAACCCCCCTTATCCCTCATCCCCCATCTGAGACACAAAAAAACCTAAATTTGGGCACTTCTAAGCTTGGGTTGAGGATGAAAATGGAGGAATCTTCACAAACCCGACTAGAATTAGGTAGTCCTCAAAACGGTCTATCCAACGAATATAATTTTAATCTATTTTGGTTTTATTATGTATGTGTTTTTTTAGTTTTATTAAACATAGGTTTTTCACCGAAAATCAAGCTCTTTGTTTTGCACATGTGGAAAAATAGCAGATTATCAAAATAAAAATTTTAAAAATATTTTCGTGCTGGCTATTGATGTCCTTGATCCATTAAAAAAAAAAAAAATGAATTTCGATACATACATAAAAAGTTATGCTGTATACAGTCCGCCTATGTCTGAATTGCAATTGGTTTGACTTCGAAATTTGATTAAGGAAAACATATTTAATAAAAAACTATGAGACCAAATGAAAGTGCTAGATATCATAGTTACAAATCTAAATTCAAAAAAATTATAATTTTATCCTTCATACAAAAAAAGTTATTGTATATGGTGAGCGTCACTTTTTTAAAATGTTGTTTTTTGAAAAAAACCAGTTTTCGTGGGAGATGGAAAATGAAGTGCAATCTGATTCCAAAAATTTTGAAAAAAAAAAATTAGAATCTAAAGACAAAATGTGATGAGATTCTAGTTTGCATCATCTTCAAATTCCTCACAATTTAGCCGCCATAGGTTCCTGAATGTGAAGATTTAGTTAAAAATAATAATTTCAATGTCCAGTTTGGCCAAAAATTGTAAACCACTATTGTGGGATCACCCAGATGTATGTTAATTAAATATGATGAAGATCTAATTGCCTAACCAAAATACTTAATCAAATGCAATGCATGGATACATGACATAATAAAACACATGTATAGATAATTCCTAATTAAATAAATTAATCACCTACACATGTTCACATCATATCACAAAATATAGGGATAATGTGTTAATGAAGAAATATCATAGCATAGTGAACTATAGCCTGTGAGGGACGAACATCATATATATGCCACATAGACATTATGCATAGTATCGATGAAGATGCATTGCATTGATAGGTTCTTTTAGAAGATTTCCATCCATAGACGAAAATTCATAAGCACCATAACCATACATGAAGATGATAATATAAGGGCCTAACCAATTAGGGCTAAACTTCCTCTTTTGGTCAGTTGGTGCATTTACATTTCTCTTATTCTCATAGTGAACTAGATCACCTACCTTGAAAGTTCTAGAAAGGACACCTTGATTATAATGTTTAGATATTGATCATTAATAAGCTTTGAACCACCAAAAATGAAGAAGGGAAAGAGGATTCCCCAATGAGCTTCCAGGGTTTTTCACCTAGAAGCTAGGTTAGGAAATGTGGCTCTCTCTCACACCTTTTCACTTTAGGGTTCATTCAAGGAGGGGGATTGGTAGTTTGATGTGATTTGTGTGGAATGCCCTAAATTTTGGAATGGAAAAAAGAAACTAACTAGTAATGTAAAACCTAAGAAATGTAAAGTGCTAGAAAACACATTAAGATATGCAAACACTAACTAAATGCCCTAAGAAAACATAAGTAAACTATTATTGAAACAAAAATAAATGAAGGGGTGCACCTAGAGGATAAAGAGGGATGGAATGGAGGTTTGGAAACCTAAAGAATCTGATGCAGAGGCCCACTAGGATATTTACACCATTCTGAGTGACCAAGTCTTTTTCTTGTGAAAATCTGTTGGAACCTATTTCTGCCAAAAGGGTACTCAAATCTACATAAAACCCTAAAATTCATGTATGGTGGGACTCGGTCACCACTAATGGCAACCGAGTCCCTTTCACCCTTTCAATAAGTCTAAAAGTGGAATTTGGAGGTCTCAGTCTACAGTTTCTACTTTTTGAGGTACCCAGATCTAAAACTTTGATTCTCAGCTTGTAAGAGACTTTAATGGATGTTTTTCCCTAGGCAACAATGGGGTGTCTTTAACAAGATTTTAATCCACTCTTGGATTATCTCCAATCTTCCAAGATACCTAAATCTATAAACACACAAAGAATGAAGAAGAAATGTTGATTGTTAGAGTATAGGGGTGTGCCTTGGTCAAACCCCTTTGTAGATAATCAAATCAAATGAAGAGACAATATGATAAAGCATAAAATATGGAATGATGGATTCAATACCTTGCCATGATGTTTGATCTTGTGTTGTAACAATACAGGGTTCATCCTTTGAGTGCTTCAAGAAGATGTCTTGATGACTTAGAATGTAGAAACCCTAGCTTGCTTGACAAGAATAGTAGATGAGGAGTGAAGAGTGAATGAGAGAGTTGTGAATAATGAGGAATTAGGGTTAGATGAGGGGAAAAACCCTTATTTATACAAGTTGTGCCCTAATTTCCTCGAAATGACACCATACAGGCTGACCTTAGGATTTTAGAGACAAATTCTTGAGAGAATTTTAGGGTAAATTTGAATTTTAAGCCACATGGGACTAGGTCACCCAAGGTGGTGACCTAGTCCACCTAGGTATTTTTCATTAGTTTTTGGAGATTATCATGTGGTAAATGATGTTTGTCGATATTGTCTCATTAAACACACTAAGATAGGACTTATATGTACATTAAGGGGTCATTCTAGCATAAGAAAGGGTTAATTTAGTGATGACAAGCCTAGGAAAGTGTGAAAATGTATTGAAACACCTTACAACACCTTGGCACAAGGCTTTGAAAGGGGTAAAAAGAGGTTGAAAAATGTCCAAAATCCATAGGCAAGGGTCCAAATGAGTGAAAAGTGTCAAAGGCTACACTTTTTGGCGACACAAGCTTGTAGATGATCAAGGGCTTGCAATCGATGCTCATCGAGCAACTCAAGCTAGTGAAAATGATTAGAATGGTGAGTGTCATCATCAATTAACCCTTTAAGGGAAACTCATAAAGACATAATTTCTAGCTCTCAAGGTGTGATAGCCTCAACACCATACACGAGGTTGTACAGTGTCGTACCAATTGTCATATGAACGATCATACAATAAGACCACAAGGTGTATGTTAACTGAGTATGCCAATCTTTACCATGTTTATTTACTATTTTTTGGAGAATTAGCTCAAGTGTTTTATTAGATGCTTTGACTTGGCCATTAGATTTAGGATAGTATGGTGTAGAAAAATGATGTTGAATATAATTTTTCTCCAAGAATTGCTTCACCTCTTTGTTCTTAAATGAAGTTCCATTATCAAAAACTAGGGTAGAAGGTAATAAAAAATGAGCAATGATGTTATTTAGAAGAAATCTATAGATTTCTTTAGTGTTCATGGATCGAAGTGGAACAACTTCAACCCATTTTGTAAAGTAATCAGTAGTGGTAATGATGAAGGTATGTCCTTTAGAAGGAGGTGATATTTCGCTAATAATATCCAACATCCATTTTATGAATGGCCAAGGAGATGTTTGATTTTGAAGATCTTGAGCCATAGCACAAATAATATTACCCTGTTGACACTGCAAACACTTCTTGACAAAATTAGAGGAGTCTTTTTCCATCGTTTACTAAAATAACCCATGTGAATCAATTTACACACCAGGGATTTACCACCAAAATTTCCACCCCTAAAGCTTGAATAGGATTCTTGAAGGGAAAGGGGTATTTCAACTTTAGTGAGACAATGAAGAGGAAGACCATTATAAGACTTTCAGTAAAGAACATCAAAAATAATGTATTGGATTGACAGTTTCCGTATTCGAGTGCAAGCATTTTTCATCATATTGTCGAGAAAATTTCCAATCTTTAGATAATTATAAATGTGAGAACACCATTCCTTCGAGTATGTGAGAACACTCTAGAGCATCAAATTCAGGTTGATCTGAGACAACAAGAGAGTGGGGAATGCAAACCATAAAGTGGTATTCTTCTATGCCACCATCAGAAGACACAAGGGAGCCTACACTCACCATTGCATCTGCATGTCGATTTTCTCTCCTAGGAACACTATCTATTGTGAAAGAAGAGAAACAATCAAGAAAGAATAAGGAAAAATCCTAATACTAAGATAGCTTATTCTACTTGGATTGATACGCTCCTATAATTTGATTTATGATAAGCTCAGAATCACCATGTATGCAAAGATGTTTAATGTTTAATTTGATTTACGATAAGGGCTTCATACTCAACGGCATCTCAAGACTAGAACTACACCTGCCTTGAAGCTAGCTTGACATATTGACTCATTGAAGCACATTTCCCATGCAGGTTCATGGTTTGTTGAAAAAAGGTCTTCATTCATAAATAGATTTAGATTAGGGAATGAGTGAGATGAGGAGCCTCTACCAATTGATCAACAACTTGACCCTTAATCACTTTCTACACTATTACAAAATTGATTTTGAACTCAGAGAGCAACATTAATCATTTTGCCAGCCTTCCCAAAAGATTGGTTCTAATGAATAGATGCTTTAGAAGATCACTTTTTACAGCATGAAGAAGATAATGTCATAACTTCTGTGTTACAAAAAAAAGTGCAAGAAATTCTTTCTCTAAGGCAGAATAGTGAGTTTCATATTCAAAGAGAATATTTCTAATGTATACACGACTCTTTCTCTACCATAATCATATTGAGCTAACAAATCACTAAGGAATGAGTTGAAGCAAAGATATAAAGCAAAAAGGGTCTATCCTGCATAGCTAACATCAAGATAGGTGGATTGGCTAAATAACTCTTGGTTGAATAAAAATCTTTTTCACACTCATCATCCCATCAGAAGCGAACATATTTCTTCAACAAATGAGTGAAGGGAAGGGTACGATCAGCCAATTGAGATACAAATCTATGAATTTCCTATATCTTCCCTTGCAAACTACGTAGTTGAGAGATGTTTCTAGGTTGAGGCATGTTGAAAATCACATCAATTTTGTTTTTATCAACTTTGATTCCATGGTGAGAAATAATAAATCCTAAAAGTTTGTAAGCATCAATGTCAAAGACAAACTTAAGAGGATTCAATCTCATCTTATAGATTTGAATCCTTTCGAAGATAAGATGAATATTTTCAATGTGATTTTGATGAGTCATAGACTTAGCCAAGATGTCATCAATGTAATCTTCTAGAATTTTGTGAATGAAATCATGAAAGATAAGATTCATCACACATTTGTAAGTTGCTCTTGAATTATTTAACCCAAACAACATGACCACATAATAAAAAGTACCCCAAGGGGTAGTGAAGGCTATCTTATACTAATCTTTCGGGTTAGTATGAATCTAATTATTGCCCGAGAAGCCATCCACGAAAGATAACAAGGCATGGCATGTGGTTGAGTCTACAATCATATTGATATTAGGCAACAAAAAATCATCCTTAAGAGAAGCCTTATTGAGATCACAAAATTCAATGCAAATGCAAATATTTCCATCAGGCTTGCTGATAGCAACAAGAATCGATATCCAAGGTGAATCGTCAATAGGACAGATAAAGCCTACTTTTAGGAGCTTCTCAATCTCAAGTTTAACTAACAATGTGACCTTAAGATTCACATTCCAAATATTTTGTTTAATTGGCTTTGGCATCAAGACATGGGACAATATTATGAACCACCAGATTTATCAATACCGAGCATGTCCTCATATAACCAAGTGAAGATATTAGGATGAGAATGTAACAAACAAAAGTGTTGTTTATATTCCTCTAAAGAAAGGCATTTTCCAATCTTAATCACCTTTTCAAAAGACTTAGAATCCATGCAAAAATTAGTCTAGTATCTCGTTTAAGGAGAGAGCTATGGTCTTCAGGATGAGAAATAGGAACATCATCATCCACATTAGATAAAGGAACCTCCTCATTGATATTCAAAATAGATTCTCCAAAATGTGCTTGTTTATCCAAGCGATACAAGAATCATTGTTTATGGTGATAAGAAGGAAAGTGAGAGTAAAAACCTAAGAACTCTTCTAGCACTTCCTCCGAAGAGAAGAAATCTAGAGGAACTTCATTAGAGTCCACTTTTCTCTCAATAAATTATTTAGGATGAACTTGTTAGGGTAAATAGGATATTTACCATGCTTAAGTTTACTTAGGCATAATATTGCATTTTCATTTAACTTAGGTTAATCTCTCAGGTGGTTTCTTTCCCGTATCAGGTAGTTTTACACTCATTTCTTTTCTCATGCCTTTATAAGGCACTATTGTACATTATGTAATAGGTAGTTTTACACCTATTTCTTTTCCCATGCCTTTATAAGGCACTATTGTACATTATGTAATTTATCTCATCTCATATTTTTCTCTAGTGAAATAGCCTTGTGTTGCTTCTCTCCTTTTGTGAAGATCTTTTTTGTAGGTTGTGATCCTAGGCTCAGTGGTTGACACCAACATGATATCAGAACCTTCAACCTATGCCCTTCTTCTGCCATTGAGAGTTTTCATCAAAAGAGTTTGAGATCATTTATTTGTTGGAGATTATTTGGTATTTAAAATTTGTTAAATTTCAAAATTGCCACTATTTCCGATTAGTTTTTATTTTTCCTATTGATTGGTTTTGGAGACCCATCTGGAGACCGTGTTTTGGTGTTTGAGAACCGATTCTTTATCAAAGTGGAAGCGGCTAGGCAAAGTTTTTTTGTTATTTCACTGAGGTGAAGGGTCACGTTTTTCCTTTATTAGAGTCTGATTTTATGTTGTTAGTAGCCCATGATTCAATCCTTTTTCTGATCGATACAATCCTTTCTATGCCGCGTATTAACTCTGTTGGCACGATTTATCTTTGTGACTGACGTTTTTGTGAGAAGAGGCATTTGGGTGAATTCAAGCCTGATTTTCCCGTGGAAGGAATGAATTATCTTTGAGTCTGATTGCAGGCACAGTGTTTCCCTTTTGTGGCGTGATTCAACCTTCTATAGAGGCGTTTGAATCCGAATGGAGGCTGTGTGAAATATTTTCTAGGAAGGCCATTCGCAGACTGACACTATTTTGGGCATCTAGGGCCCAATTTTTTGCTTTAGGTGGCGTTTCGATCTTTGCAGGCTGTGATTTTTTCTATTGGAGGCATTTTGTTTGCGGTCACCTGGGAGGCTCTGAGGCCGACGTGGAATTGTAAGGAAACATACTTTACAAATGTTCTTGGAGGCGAATTGATTTGAAGTTGTTGCTAGAGGTGATTTTTGCTATTCAAGTTGGGCACGATTTTGATTAGTGTTCTATCTACACTATTTGGCATGGAGTTTGGAAGATAAGGTGTTCAATCTTGCTGCATTGGAATTTCCACAAATTTCTTGATGTTTTTTTGGCTTTATCAATCTTTATACTTTATAAATTTTGCAGTCAAATATTTATTTACGGTTTCAGGCTGCATTGAAGGGGAAGTGGGCAGTTTCTTTGAAATTTTTTTTGGGAATATTTATCTCACAACCTTCAAGAGGTAGAGTCTTTCTATGTTTATACACAACTCTGTGCCTTTGGTTTTTTGTGAGCAACTCTCACAAGTTGTGAAGAAGTTGTCTCTTGCATGTGGTGATTGACGTTGTTGTGCTCTCTAGAGTTGCTTGGTGTTGGCATGGAGATCAGGCAATGAGCCTCACCATTTTTTCCATGAAATCAAGTTTAATTCTTCTTTTTTGGAAGTTTTTGAAAGCACTATCTTTGGATTATTTTGAAGAATTTAGTTATAATGAATTTTTTGGAGAAAGGGATCTTTAGGTAGTGGAGTGATTTTATTCTCTCTCATCTTAGTGAGAAAAATCTATTGCCATATTTGAATAATGAAGTTCCTATTCTAGGCACACGTAGTGGGGTATACTATTTGGAAAGGATATAGGGATAGAATCTTTATAATTATTTTTTAGCACATAAATGATGAGGACTTTTTGGATTCATGTGTTCATTTTGAGAGCCCTCATACTCTTTGGACTTGTTATCTCTCAAAAACGCAGGCTATATGCCTCAAGAAGATGCCAACTTCTTGATACGCTTTAGGGTAACAGACAAGGTTAAGAAAACTCAACCTTCTACTCTTTAGGTAATGCTGAACCTAGGTGGGTATACCCAATTGACTCAGGAAAGCTCAATCTTATTCAATTAATCTACAAAGGCAATTATGAAATGAATTAACACTGGATTTAAAAGATTAGTACATACCAATATTTGAAAAGGATAGACTAAAAACTTAACAAACGTGGAAAATGTGAATGAAACCTAAACTGAGAAGTAAGACCAGTGCCTTATGGGATTTACGGAGTCAAGAAAATTTCAAAGAAGGGTTTATTTTACTGGCAAACATTCAACCTGTTTAGTATTTTATTTGGTTTATAACTTGTATAAACATACCATTTCTGATCACTGAGTTTCTTCTTAATAATCCCAATTTATATTCCCTGTTTATTATGATCAACGCAAAGAATTTTAATATTTGCTGGAAAGAATCAATGAATTGATCATACGAATACAGCAAATGTGCATTGATGAATGATATAAAAACTTGTTTACATAAATCCAAACAACCAGGAAACACAAAATACGGAGACAACCTCAATAACACTAATCAATAATTACCATAAACAACTGATGCCAGAAAATGCTACGCCATTATATTAAAAATTATGTTCTTTTGATATCTCCATCATTTACATATGCTACCAGTCTTATCCCCCTTTTTTTACAAAAAAGAAGCCTCCTACTTTTGTCTCTTGAAAGCGGCTTTTATACATGCAGAATATGAAAGGACGCGTCCCTTCAGAAAATAAGATTAAACAGAATATGAAAAGCTATGAAGACAATTAAGCCCTTGTTAACCATAAGTGAGTTGTAGCAAGGTAATCCAAGTAATCTTGACGATTAAAAGTATCCGCATCTTCAATGGCATTCCGAATTGCGGTTTCCATTTTAATCATATCTTCCACCCGCTCACTCACGTCTTCTAGAGATGTATCTTTCGCAGAGGATGTCTTCATAACCTCTTTCAGCATCGCACCACACTCGTTCCTCCACATAGCAGCATCCTTGACTTCTCCTTTAGCATCAAAAAGTGTAACCATAACTGTATTAGCAGCTTCAATCAATCCATTTTTGTCCCCGAGCAACTCATCATAAAACTTCTGATGACGACTGATAATATTATTTGCTCCTTTAGTTGCAGTGCTACCAACCTCGTTACGCATGGTCAATTCTTGAAATTTATCCATTACCCGTTCCTTCATCCTCTCATGCTCCTTTATTGCATTCATAGTAGAGGAAAACCTTCCCCACAACTGATTCAGCCAAGATGTCAAATTGAACTGCCGCTTCTTTACAATTGTTGTAATAGCATCATACCTTCCTTGATTATAAGCACTCGATCCAACCCAATGTTCTTTTGTCTGGGAACTTTCTCCTTGAGTAAGCATTTTGGTTGGCATTGCAGGAACACCTACCAAATCTTTCAACCTATCATTCTCTCTGAGCAGTCTCTCATTACTTGCTTTATACATCTCTCGTTCCCTTATCAACGCCTGAATCTGTGCTTTATTCAATTTGGCAATATCAATACCAATTTCTGCAGTAACCACAGGGTCTACGTCTCCAACCTTTAAGGTCATGACATGACCAAATGCCTTTTCAGTATCAATCACCACTGATTTCCTATGAGATGGGTACAAAGCCCATATCATTAATGAACCTTCATCAATGTTAAATTTCGATCCTACATATACCTCCATTACCTTATCCTTATCCAATTTATGCACAGTGTTAGTATCCTTCAGAAAACTATCAAATACTAATGCAGAATTTAAATCAAGACCAGGGAAAATCATTACTCCAGCATTCTCCAACATTTTCCTCCCCTTTTCAGGAGTCATATTTGCCATTTCCTCATCTACACATCTTCGTAATTGGTCCAAAAGCTGCTCCTCATTCCCAGAAGTGATTGAACCAACTCCTTCCCTTATTTCTTTTCCTTTCTGTTTGTACAAGAATGATTTGAATTCTGGAGAGTTTATAAATTCATTATCTGAAACAAATGAGCTATACTCAATATGCCTCACATCAATATCTCCTATCTCCGGACTCTGTTCCCTAACCGGGCAAACATATTTTTGAGTCCTCTGTCTAGACATCTTCTCTCAACGCCCTCCTGTTCTGTATCAACCTTTTGCCTTTTTCCTTTTGATGAGCTGGTCACAGCCAGCTTTCTACCTTTACCCTTTCCAGAACCAGAGGACTCCATTTTAAAATTTATATAATCGAAAACACAAGAGCCAAGAAATAATCACTTACAGTCTTATACTTTGAGCTTTTTAAATTGAGAATAGCCCTGGTTCTCTGCTTCTCACACCAACTCTTCTGCAATCATTTCGGATAAAACAAATGATTCAATTCCTACTGTATTATTCCGTCGTGCCATTAATGAAACACGAACAAACATCAATTTGAAACTGGCACTGTCGCATCAGATGTCCCTTCGATAAGAGATTTTCAAATCTGGGGCGAAATCATATTCAACGTTTATCACACCCTTTCGTCAAGACAAAAGTATAGTCTTATCGAAATTCAGACTCCAAATATGACAACTACTACTCCATTTTACATGTCGTCATAACATTCTGAGTCGGGGAGACATCACATAGATTCCACCATCTCACACCGATATACATCCCCTTCACACTGTGGTTACCAAGAAACTTAACCGTTCTGGCCGAAAACTTAACACTTCGGCATATCCTCTGAACTGTCTCACCGAAAAACTATAACTGAAATTATATTTTCGGCAAGACAATAAAGCTTCGGGAAGACTCATACCGATGTCAAATGTCTTACCGAAAACATCTTCATAGACTTCTTTCATTCGGTGAGACTTACCTCGAACCACTTCGTCGATGTAACATTTGAAACTCGATGAAGCTTACGCCGAAGGATCCTTTTCTTAGCGATACATATCTCCATCGGTATATATTTCGAGTTAGCAAGACACCAATACCTTTTCCAGCAGTCCCAAGATTTCCTTACATCAAGTTCGGCAAATCAAATGTGACCTCACGAAGACTTTCCCCGAAGATTTTAAGTCACATCGAAATACTTCGCATATAAGTCAATTGGCAAGACATAAGGATGTCGCTATGACTTCATGCCAATACTTATTAGTTAGGCCGAAACGACCCCTCCATACTCCAATCGGCAAGACTTACTAAGTTCGTTGTGATGTTATGACGATGCTCCAACATATGCCGGTATGAGTCTTTTAGTTTCCGAAACATTCTGCAAAGTCCCATCGACTATCTGCAACCAATACATGTTAATGATAACACATCTCGGGAAGACTTCTACCATGTCTTGCCGATAGGGATCTTTTAATGAAACAAAACGGAACAAGTGAATTCAAGAAGGGTCAAACAACATAGAATAGGCCAATTAATGACATGAGGAGACTTTATGCTTAATGTAAGGGCTTTAATGATGGAATCTCACAAATACAATAGGCTGTAAAATTTAAAATTTCTACAGTTCCAACAGGACTTACAGTCGAGAATTATATGGAGATCCTAATACTCTGTCATCTCTCAATGACCCTCCTTCCAATACCAATGTGTCTCTTTGTTCTTTAGAGAAGATAAACCATGCTTGTGATCCTTTCGATGTTTTTGAGACTTCAGATGAGGTTTTGGTTGCTTCAGAGGTTCCTGAATCTTGGTCAGAGATAGTTGATCCACCTTCATTGAGTACTTCCATCATTCATGAGCAATAGGATTATCATTATCTTCTTGATTGGGATTCCTATTTGTCAGAAATTGCATCCTTGTTTGTGGAATCTCACATTTCAGACTTAGAAGACACATTTCAGGGATTAATTTTCCTATTTGATGATAGTTGTGGTACAACTATTGTCACTCCATCTCTATCTTTGGAGAATGTTCAAAATAAAATTTCAGTGGTACCTTGTTTGTCACCTCCTATTGTGATTGGGCATGTCCCTGATTGATTTGTGGCATCATCTTCCAAGGTATTGGTGACACATGAGCAGATTTCAAAGACATTTTCATACTAAATTTGGATTTCACTTGCTGATTCCTATCTAGAATGGGAAGCATACTTGCATTTATACTTGGTTTTGTTTCTTCCAAAAGGGAGACAAATTGTTTGTTGACATTGAATCATTTTTTGTCTTCAGGCACTTACCATTTTTTGCAGGTGATTACACATTGTGGGGGGGGGGGCTATATAGTCTCTCTCTTTCCCTCTTATGGGGGAAGTCATTGATTGTATATACATGGTGTATGTATTCCTTAGGGGGTGTTATTGAGTCCTCCATCCATGCATAATTTTTTTTCTCTTTTGGAGAGTGGTTTTTCCCATAGGGTTTTTCTCCTTTTCTTCAATTATGAGAGATTTTTTTGTAGTTGTAAATGGGTACCTAACATCGTTGTGTAGCTATGACCCATATTGCATCTTCATTTTTGCATAATAATCTCCCTAAGTTGCACTTAAGGGGGGTGTTAGGGTAAATATGATATTTACCATGCTTAAGTTTACTTAGGCATAATATTGCATTTTCATTTAACTTAGGTTGATCTCTTAGGTGGTTTCTTTCTCATATCAGGTAGTTTTACACCTATTGATTTTTGCATGCCTTCATAAGGTACTATTGTACATTATGTAATTTATCTCATCTCCTAATTTTTCTCTAGTGAAATAGCCTTGTGTTGCTTCTCTCCTTTTTTTAAGATTATTTTTGTATGTTGTGATCCTGGGCTTAATGGTTGACACCAACAAAACTAAAAAAAGAGGTTCAACATAAATCATTTTGACACTCCTCCATGGTTTCTACCCAGACTGTTCATGAGAGAAAACAAGCCCCAAGTTATGCTTGTGAGGTATACATTCTATATAGATTTGTATGCCTTGTTCGTTATGCCCACAACCCTTACATCTATAACTGTACTTAGAAACAAGTTCAAAGCCAGATCCATAACGTGTTTGTAAATCCTAAGAAGGAGGAGTATCTATGTAGAGGGCATCATTCCACCAATGGGTATCATACTCATTTATAGGATAAAAATCATCCTTCTTGATGGGATTACAAACATTAACCTCTTTAATAGAAGTATGATTATCTTCCTTAGTAGCCCTGTACAATCACTTTCCTTGATAGGAGTATGATGATTTTCCTCAACGGGAGGACAATCATCCTTCTTGATAGAGGCATAAGAAATTATTGGAAGGTCAAGATGGATTAGGGTCAACTTTTTACTCTCCAATGAAGAGCTCAAAAAAGTCCAAGGACCCCCAATCATCACCGAGACATGCATTTGATTCAGAAGAAGAAGTAGAAGGGGTAGACTTAGAATTATTTTCTTTGAGAGGATCTTCTTTAGGGACAACCATATTAGGAGCAACCTTTGAAGTAGGAACTACCGAAGAGGACATTAGCACATCAGAAGATAACAATGGAATGCAATTTTTTAGAGTAGAAGCAACCAAGGCCTGACCAACAATTGCCATCTCACAGAGGTGTATAGTATCAAGGTTATCCTTGATCGTAATGACCTCATTATTAGCAAAAAAAATTATACAACAATGCACAGTGGAGGTTACAACCCCCAAAGCATGAATCGAGGGTCTTCCCAAGAGAATATTGTAAGGTTAAGGACCATCAAACATAACATAAACCAAGGTGGGTGCAATAATGGGTCCCAACCTTAAATGCAAGATTATTGTGCTTAGAGCTTCACGACCAACATATTCCATGAATATGTGAAGAATAATTAGGTAAATAAGATGAATCAATACTAATATTAGGTAATAGATCAATGCTACATACATTGAGAGTAGAATCAATGTCAACGAGAGCATGCCTAATACCAATGTTATTAATATTGACTATAATCATGACAGGATTTGCTTGCTTCAATACCTCTTGGGGTAGGAGTTTCTATAGATAGAACATAATATTCAATGAATCCACATGAATATGATCCATCAACGCTTTAACATCCACCGGCCTAGCGGAAGAAGGAAAGACGATATTTTGTAAGGTTTTCGAGAGCATACCTTGATAAAATAGAGTAGACTCAAGAAAATCCCATAGTGAGATCTTTACAATAGTAACACGAAGTTGCTTGACAAGATCGTAATCACCAGGTTATTTAGTCGTAGGATTAGGTGCTAGAGGAAGATTTGGTTGAGAAGGTGGTAAAGAGGTAGGAACGGAATAGGTTGATTCATTTTTTTTATCCCTTCTAGTGTTATAAATATGACCTATGAAATTATAAAGAGGATTCGAAGCTTTTAAGAATCTCATTTAAAGGTTCAATGAGTTATAAGAGACTAAAACCCCATAAATAGAATGAATACTCTTAGGAGAAGGTCTAGCCAGATTCATGTAAATGATGGGTCTCTTAAGCCTTTAAGGAGCTATGGAGATTGTTGCTATATTTACGGACTCTTTAACTTGTGAAGATGAAGTAGACGATTGTGATGAAGAAGTTTTTTAAGGAGATCTATAGATAGGAGAAGATGAATTTCAAAAAAATCATCTAGGGTATCGTCTAGCATATTGAAATCTTATAATTTTTTTATCAAAAGCATTGTAACAATGCGTAAAAATATTTGACATGATTTCTTCTTTCACATCAGGTTCACCAAAATGTGAAGCGTGGGATTAACTACTCCCAAGTCCCAATACAAACAATGTCTAAAGGGAGTGAATTTCACTTGGTCACATCAATGACACAAACTCATGTGACAAAGGTTCCAAATGAAAGAGATTGCAAAGACGTACTTGGAAGAGACTTTCAAGTATGTTCACAAATAAAGGACTTTGGGACCCAGAAGAGAAGATTACATAGACTTCTTGGACAAGAAAGTTAGCTATTAGCCAAAGGATGTCAATGCAAGAATCAAACGAAAATACATGACACATTGTTCTCTCAGGGACATGTTGGCATCTCGTATAGACAGAGAGATAAACCCTTACATAGAACTCAAAGAATCTACTATCTATCCAAAATTTGAGGTCTAGTTATTCTATTAACTTAACATAAATCAAGAATGAAAGGAAATGACAAGGGAGGTAAGATGATAACTCATGGAAGGTCCTAGGATATGAAGCCTCTTGTGAATCTTCACATGAATAACCTACATACAAGGAAAACCAACAAAAATGTTGGGGTTTTTTTGGGGCTTGCCTCATTCAAATCCTCATTTTGGTGTTTCTACTTCCACAAATAGCTAGATAGATAGAGAATAGAAAAGACATAAAGTAAAGTGGACATGATGAGTGATAAAAGAAAATCCCACTATGGAGGAGAATTCATATGATGAAATAGATAGTTGAATGATAAAAGAAAACCCCACTATGGAGGAGAACCCATATCACAAAATAAATAGACACAATAAATCTGCTAGCAAATAGACAAAATACAAAGAGAGCATTACCAACAGTCTATTGCTCCCTGCTGGCTTGATAGACATGACGTTGAGTACTTTCAAGAGATCCTTGGTTGTTGATGAGACGTAAATCTAGCAGAGCTTCACCATAGAAATGAGATGAAGAAGAGAAATTCCAATGTGTGAGAAAGTTGGAGTGAGAGTGAGAATCAATGTAAATGAGCGTGAAAAAGAGGGTTTTATGAAGTTGCATGGGCGAGAATAGCCATTACACTCGAGATTTTTTCATGATGACAAGTGTCGCAAGCAAAGGTTCTTGAGATTCCTCATTTAAAATCACAAAGTATGGGGATTCTTTCATGTCACGTGAATGTTCGCACATCCAACTCATAACTTTGCAAGAAATGAGATGGAAGGTTGTTGATGCTTCATCATTTCCCCTTGTGGAGTTGGATTCATGAAGTTCTGAATCATAAGGTCCTTGTCATAAATGTGGCTAGGCACCATAAATGCATGGGACTAAATGTGCAAGTGAGATGTCCATGAGGTGCAATTTTACTATACAACACAATATATGCACTTTTTCACTTGATTCTTTTACTACATTTTTTCATGCTTATCATGTTAGCTTTTTATTTTTTATTATCATCCCTTGAGCAATTGGTTAAGGATTTCAAACATGGTTTATCCTTATTGTTATTCACCATGCCATTTCCTCCAAACCCTCCCCTCCCCCATCCCTTATCCTCTACTCTTTCCCTTACTAAACCTATACTCAAAAATCTAAATTTTATGTAATAAAGGGTTATTCCAATGATCTTCTCCCATCATCTAACTCTTCTCTATTTGCTCTAGAAACTACATGAGGGAAAATTTTGATAAATGATGAGTATTCTACATATCACAAGAAGAAGAAACAAAGTATCTATCATGAGGATTCTAACTACCAAGAAGAGGAGGAGCTTTACCTTGTCTCCAATTCTTAGGTGAAGGGTAGAAAGGTTTAGAAGGAAAAAGGTCATGTTTATCCAATTATCTAGGAAACTAAAAAGGTTGAGAATGATTTTATCCCTAACACATCATAACCTATATCATCTATTTGGGATGTGGCTTCAATGGTTAATATGATTAAGGAAAAAATAGCTAAAATGCAAATCAAATCCATCACCCATGATAAAATGTTGAGATGGTTTCATGATGAATTCAATAAAATTAAACTTCAATCTTCCTTGCTAGTTAAGAGACTAGATCAGGTTGACCTCACCTCTAGGGACATGAAGATTTTATTTGATCAATGGGTCAATGGGAGAATACTAAGGAAATGAATAAGCTTAAGGAAGATATCATTATGTAGGATAATAGGGTGGTGGTTTTGGAGAACAACAACCTTGAAATTAAAAAAAAAAACTGTATAAAGCGGTGGACTAAAATTACACTACTATATAATAACATTCCCAACAACCTCAAATTGTTAAAAGAAAATGTCAAACCTCATGTTATCTAGGGTAAAGTAGATACAATCACTAAAGTAAGAAGTTGAATAGTAAAAGAAACTATACAAGATGAAGAGGATCTCATGACAAATAAGCTAAAGGCTATCTAGGATGATTGAGAGGATGCAACCTCAACTAATCTTTGAGGTCCACTTCAATTAATGTATTAATATTTATTGAACTTAATTTTGTTCCATTTCTCTTACCTATTATTAAGATTGTTATTTTTTATTGTTACTTGATTGTTACAAATTTATTTTTTAACTATTTTAATTCTTAACTATTAAAGAAAATAGATTCTTTTAAAACCTCTATTTTACCTTTATCAAGAATTATCATAGAATATGCAAAAAGTAGATAGATTTATAAAAATAAAAAAATAGAATACAAATCTCTAGGTTATCCAAATTGGATATTTTCACCCTTAAAAGCACATTTATATACTCCCATAGTCCACTCCACCACTTCTGGGCATTGACATCTAAATCAATAAGATCCCGGTAGTTTTCTCTTGCATGTGGCTCCAAATAGCAACCAACTTGACTATTAATTTTTATCAAGCACTTTGTTGAAAAAGCAGCTTCTTATTTGTCAGATTTTAAAAATGGCTGTTTCCTTCTTATAGCTTCACTTGACATCCTCTGACTCTATTGTACATTGTGCAATTGTGACAGTGCCAATTATAGCCATGAAAAACAACAATGCTTACAGGGATACCATCTCATTCCTAAAGGCAGGATGCCAGGAACACATTGCAGAACAAAACATTTCTAAATTTCTAATGTTTCATATCTTTTTAAAAACTGCTGAAGCAACCTCACTGCTCTACTGACAGCTTTTCAAATTGTTTCTAACTTGAGAAGACACGAGCATGACTATTACAACGAGTTAAAATGCCTGTCCTAACAGAACTTTATCCATAAAATTCAGCCGCAGGCTTTTTAGGAGAGTTTGCCTGACTATAATAATTAATCTTTTAGCTATCACAATATCACCATGTGTGGCGATCTGTCATACATACATGAAAATGTACAATGCTATATTTATAATCAACTTCACATGAAATTTCTGTTTGGTTGGTTGGTACAAAAATATTATATCATGAAAAGAGTTTTCATTATTGTTGAAAAATAAGTTAGTTTTGAATTGAAGATGGATTTCTTAATAAGAGGATAGTAGTTCAGTCGTAGAGCATCTCGGTAGTAAGTGGGAGGTTTTAAGTTGGACTTTTAGTTGATTCATAAAAAAATAATATGATATCGGAGCTCAGGCGGGCAGAGCCAGACCAAGCTAGGATCCTTGAGCACCTATAATTTCGTTTAAAGAGGTGTTGGAAAATGAGTCATACCTGGATCAAAGATGGACCCGTGTAGTTTCGCTTAAAAGGGTGTTGGAAAATGAACCATACCTAGACCAAAGATGAACCATTCACCAAATTGATGGATAACTCAATGACAGAACACCCCAACAACAAATAAAAGATCTTAAATTTGACTCCTACCTAATCTACAAAATCTTTAACTTGTGACAGTAACAAAGTGTAGCATCCATTAAGATGAACTCGTTCCATTTATTTCTTATGTTCTAAAGTGTGTTGGAGAAATTGCAGGGAGGAACGAAAAGCATTGCTGAGATATTTATGCTCCTTTATAGCTTTATCATGCATGAATCTGAAGCCCGACAATAAACAGTACAACGCATAGGTTGTTTAAGTGGAGGACCCAATCCTACTTTAATTGCCAATACACTGTTCATTATTCTATAATCTTAAATAACGAAGAACATGGGTACTGTTTACTTTTGAGCTAGCCACCCAGAACTAACAGTTCACATCAACTACCCACCAGGCACCCTGTTTTCTTATAACATTGTCACTTCTGTCACTTTCAGTAAAAAGATATGAGTGGAAATTCTTGGATTTGGTTATCTTATAATTGTTCCTTCGAGCAGAACGCCTTGTAGGGTCTATTATTGCTGCCATTATCTTTCCTAAAAATGCAATGATACTAAGGAAAGTCTTTCCATTTTCATTGGGTCAATATGATCTGAACGTTCAGAATAATGGTTGTTTGTAAAGAAATTCTCTATCCTTCGTGAGCTTGATGTACGACTGGCCACTGGATAATAACAATCTTTACTAGTCCATATACATTCATGGAATTGAAAGGAGCATTCACTTCAACGTTAATTGTTATTTTCTTAGGAATTGTAGTAATGGTGATTGATGGTTGGGTTGATGGAAATAAAAGGGTTGGATTATGGAATAGCTTAAGAAGCCAGTTACTGTAATTCTTGGACCAAAATGAATATGGTTCGTGCTTTCAATACCTCTCCACTGATAGTTAATCATGAGTAGTAAACTTGCATTGAACATATTAGCATTTCATTCCTTAAACTTAGTGAAATTTAAATCTGTGACGGTGACTTGCATTACTGAGAGACCATTATGTGACCTGTCAACCACATTCGAAGAATCTGTCACAATCTAGTTGTCCTTTTTGAGGCCTACCCAATGGCATTCTATTTTGGAAAATTCTATGCACAAAGTTATCTTTGTATCCTCCTTCACCTTTTGGAAATTATATGGTGGTGAAAACTATAGTGTTTAAAAGATATCAGTCGTATATTGTTTTCATTCTGTACGTGGAAGTATGATACACAATTTCGCTTTACCTTAGGTTGAGCATAAGTAGATTGTGATTAGGCTTTCACTCAAAGAAACAATTTTTCTTTTATTTGTACAATCGAAAATCTATGATTAATTTTGATATTTGCCAAAATAATATTGATGAAGAGTTATTAATGATAATAGGCATTCAAATCTATGCTGTAATTTTGACATTTGTTAAAATAATATTGATGAAGAGTTATTAATGATTATATAGGCATTCAAAGTAAGTTGAAGTTAATGTAATTGAAAAGTGAATATTGTGAGGTCAAATTCTTTTGGTTAGTTGAGATGACAACATGCTGAGAACATGAAGGATAGTTCATTTATTAAGAATTATGAATTATAGTTTTTTTTAGGAATGTTCAAAAGTGGTTTAGAGATTATTTTTATTTGATATGAGAAATGTAGTTTGTAGTTATATATAAGTGTAGTAGAAATAAAGTGTTGTGTTTTTCATTACAATTTATTTAGGATAAATAATTCTCTAATCATATATTTTTAGATTTAAGATTGATAATTGAAATAAATGTTGAATCAAATATGGAATTGAAATAAATTCAAATATAATATGTAGTTTGATTTCAAATGTGGGAAAGTTAGAAGTTGATTTGTCAATATTCTAAATTTTTACAATTAATCTAGATGAATATCTTGGTGTTCTATAAGAAAAGGGATCTAGGGTTAGTGTTAACGTAAATCACACTTTTCTACACAGTGACATTCAGAGGACACAAAAATGATCATAAAAGACCACTTGACTACTATCCTCAAGGAAGAGCTAGAATAACTAAGAGTTTTGGTCTTAGGTTGGGTTAGGAGTTGAATTGATGTAAGGTGATGTGATGTGTGTGGTTTTTGTGATTGTAACCTAGGTCAACTATATGTAATTACAAACAAATATCACTAATTCTTGAAGAATACAAAATTGATAAATAGAAATAAAGAACAGGAGAGCAAAGAGCAGAGACATGAACTTGGCATTAAAGATTGAGATCAAACTTCCTAGTCAAGGGCGTGGGTGCCCTAGACTAATAATTGGGATTTTTTAGAGTTCATAATAGGTACAAGTATGTTACAGTTTGTAGATACTTCCCTATTAAAATCAACTTCAGAACTTTGTCTATTAGTGAATAATTGATATTGCCCTAATTTGATGAAGGAATGTGCATGAATGCTTGATCTTTATGTTAGGTCTTCAATCTTCTTCAAATCCACTTTAGATCTACAACTAGCAAGAAAGAGAAGAGAGAAAGGGTTGTGTTGTATATGGGCTTGCCTAAGTCAAATCCCGTTTTGGTGTTTCCATCTCCACAATGGCTATGATGATGTTGGATAAAGAGTGCTTACCCTAGGTTGACCAAAGGAAAATGGATAAAAATAAATGATAAATCACAATGTTGCAACTTACCATCCAAGTTTGCATTCCTTAAAGGATTGAAATCGTGCTACACATCTCATGCAAGGAGAACTTAATATAGAAGATTCTACAATTGTTAGTAGTCACAAAGATAATGAACAAAAAACATGAAACAATATTACTTATTATTTGACATGAACTTGATAATACATTGCAAACATAATCTTGACTAATGAAAAGTATTGTAAAAATGTTGCTTATTTTTCTATTGAATTGCTTGTGACTAATTTTTAGGATGCTCAATTGATCAAAATGTCATTAGTTGTTTAAATGGTGAAAATTACTTATATTTATATGCATTTCTTCATTTCCCACAAAAAATATTTTGAAAGGCCAAAAAATAAATTTAAATTGCAAATATATTAATGTTGATAATAAAATATTAAAATTTGGGCCAAGATAGGGTAGTCGAGGGTAAGGGTGCCCTTGACCAAGCCTATTTTGAATTTTAAATGCTTATTAAATGAATAAATAAATTTAATTTCTAAATTTATCTTGATTTTCTAAAAATGGTAATAAATGGGTAATAAAATAGAAAAATGATAAGCATAATTAGGTCCACTTGCACATAATGGGGAGCCAAAAATAGTGTGAAATTGTCAAGGGTGATAATTTATGATAGTATATTTAGCCCCCACTTTAGTGAGAGTATGAACTTACACTCATGCTCACACTAAAGTAAGGAGAAGCCAAGAAAGGGTTCTTTCATCAAAACTTTGGAGAAGTAAGATGACATTGAACTTAGGAGATGTTTTAGTCCCCATGCTCAAGATCCTACCATGCAACAATGTAAATACAAAAGAATGCACAAACATGAGATCTAATGTAGTAAGAGAAATATGATAAACCATACTCAAAGAATATGCCATAAAGATATAAAGTAAATATATAGTAAATATAATGCAAAACAATTATTCAAACACAATATATACATGAAAAGGGGGGATGAAATTACAGACTAGCAATATTTGTAGACTCTTACTAGGATCCATACACAGAATATCCATTATTCACAAGCTAGAAAAGTTCAATATTTTCTAAGTGAACCGTGAATAGACAAAGACATCACATGCTAGTGAAGTCCAATATTCACTAGGTGATATTGATAAGAAATAACACGGGCTAGTGAAGTCCAATATTCACTAGGTGATTTCTCATGTCAATCATACCAAGAATTATGAGAAAAACTTGTTCTTTGCAAAATAACCTGGATAAGACACTGCAAGTATGATCAATATGCTATGAAAGTATCACCAAGTTCCTATTGTGTGAACAAATTGAAGTGCATAATGGAATGTATTCCCACACCTTATTAAAGAAATTTCTAATGCTATAAAGGAGGAAATTTCAAACCCTCAAGATGACGAGGTCCAAAAAGGAAAATGGTCCTCAACTACCTCAAATATCAATGCTTAGATGACAGGATAAAATGATGAGAGTTCTAGAAATAGAAAGAGTAGGTCACAAAGGTCTTTTGAATAAACTAACAAGCTCTTGGCCAAGGACGACAACACGGTGCACGAACATCCCCACAATGTGTTGGTGTCTTGTATGGACCAAAAATCAAGAATATCATAGCAAACAACAACATGAATATTACTATTCTGGGGTGGGTGCAGAATGGGGGGCCAAAAAGTGGCCAATTCACTTTTTTATCCCAAAATAGTGAAAATGTGAGTGTGTTTTGCTAAAATGTGCTTGCATTATGGGTTGGTAATGATCAAGCCTAGGCTTGGACATTACCAAGCCAAAACATGAGTGTGCTATAACGCACTTGCATTATGGTTTGAATTTCAAAACACACATGTTTTTGAATTCAAAAAATGCACATTTTTTAATTCAAAAAAGCATTACCATAATCCTAGCACATTATAACGCTCTCACATTTTTGTCTACATTGAATGTTTTTCTTCTCTTTCTTCTTATTATCTTTTAGGGAAAACTATATACATGTACATAAGTTGAAATTTACATATGGACATTTTCCTTCTTATACATTAAGTTATATTTCATGTATATAGTTTCAGGATGTTTGAGAGTGGTTTCGAATCTCTAGGAGTTATAATTCAAATTCTAGTTTTTGGATCTTAAAATTTTTTAGACAACCGAATTTCAGTAATCAACATGTCAAATTTCAATAATCAAGAGGTCAAATTTCAGTAATCAGCAAATTGTATCATCTTTCTCTCTCTATCTCACTCAATTTTTATCCCTCATGCTCTAGACCTCTCTCTCACACTCCCTCCTTCCCTCTATACTTCTATATATCTAACCTTTCTCTCTCCCTCTATCCCTCCCTCCTTCCCTCTCTAATTTTCTCTATCTCCCCCTCTCTCTCTCTTCCTTCCTCCCACCCACCTTCCCTCTCTACTTCACTCTATCTAACCTATCTCTCTCTACCTCTCTCTCTCCCTCACTCCTCTCTCTCTCAATCTCTCCACCCTCCTCTCTCTCTCAATCTCTCCACCTTCTTCCTTTATTCTCTCTCTTCCTTCATCCCAACCACCTTCCCTCTCTACTTCTCTCTATCTTGCTTATCCCTCTTTGCCTATCTCTCACCCTCCCTCCTCTCTCTCAATCTATCCACCTTCCTCCTTCCCACCTCTCTCTCATTCTCTTTATCCCACTTCTCTCTCCCTCTATCCATCCCTCCTCCCCTCTCTACTTATATCTATCTCTCAATGTCCCCCCTCTCTCTATATCTCACCTCTCTCTCCCTCTCTCTACTTCTCCCACCCTCCTTCCCCCTCTCTATCTCTCCTTCCCTATATACTTCTCTCTACCTCTCTCAATATCTAATTCTCCCTCCCTCATTCCCTCTCTCTCCCTCTCTCTCTCCCTCTCTCTCTCTCTCTCCTTTCCTCTCTACTCTATGTCTCTACTTCCCTATATACTTCTCTCTATCTCCCTCTCTCCCTCTCTCCCATATTTATCTCTCTCTCACTCGCCTTCCCTCTCTAATTTCTATCAAGCACAATTATATCTCTCCCTCCCTCCTCTCTCTATCTCACCTCTCTCTCCCTCCCTCCCTCTTTCCATCTCTAATATTCTCTATCTCCTCCTTTCTCCCTCTTCCTTCCTCCCACCTACCTTCCCTTTCTACTTTTCTCTATCTAACCTATCCCTCTCTACCTCTCTCTCCCTCCTTCCTCTCTCTCAATCTCTCCACCTTCCTCCTTCGATCTCTACCTCTCTCTCCTTCCCTCTCTACTTATCCCTCTCTCTCCCTCTCACCCTCTCTCTCAATTTCCCAAACCCTATACTGAATATCATAAATCATAATCCCTATACCCTAAGCCCTACACCCTCAACCCTAATCCATATACCCTATACCCTCAACCTTATAACCTAAACCTTGAACATTATCCCTCAACCATAAAATTAAACCTTAAGCCCTACATTCAATCTTGTACCCTACACCCTCAATCCTAAACCCAATACCCTCAACCCTCAATCATATCTCTCCTTCCTTATATACTTCTATCTCTCCCTCTCTCCATCTCTACCTCTCCCTTCCTCCTCCCCTCTCTCTCCCTATCTCTCAATATCCCAGCCTTCCTCCTCTCTTTGTTTCTATCTCTCTCTCTCCATCTCTACCTCTCCCTCCTTCCTTCCCTCTCTCTCTCCCTTTCTTTTCCTCTCTCCCTCTCTCTACATCTCTCTCAATCTACCAACCTTACACCTTCCCTCTGAGTGATCCCACAAGATTGGTTTACACTTGGGTGATCCCACAATACTGGTTTATAATTTTTGGGCAAACTGGATACTGAATTGATTTTTTTAAACTAAATCTTCACTTTCGGGCTCCTATAGCGGCTAAACTGTGAGGAATTTGAAGCTGGTGCAAACTAGTGATTTGTGACATTTTGTCTATAGATTCTAAATATATTTTTTTCAAAAATTTTGGAATCATATTGTACTTCTCTCTCTATCTCCTTCAAAAACTAGCTTCTAGAAAAAAAATAACATTTTAAAGGAGTGATGCTCACCGTATACAACATATTTTTTTTTCTATGAAGGATAAAATTATAGTTTTTTTGAATTTAGATTTTTAGCTATGATATATATCACTTTCATTTGGTTTCATATTGTTTTATTAGATATTTTTTCCTTAATCAAGTTTCGAAGTCAAACCAAATACAATTGAAACATAGGTGGACTATATACAACATAACTTTTTCTATATGTATCGAAATTCAAAAAAAAATTAATGGATCAAGGACATCAATACACAACCTGAACATATTTTTCAAAAATTTATTTTGATAATCTGCTATTTACCACATGTGCAGAACAAAGAGCTTGATTTTAGGTGAAAACCCTATGTTTAATAAAACTAGAAAAACACATACATAATAAAACAAAAACATATTAAAATTATATTCGTTGGATAGCTCGTTCCAAGGACTACCATGATCATTTGAAATAAATTTTAAATGAATTCATTTGATCCCCCAAAAGGTAAATCAAAAGTGATTTTTTATCAACATTTTGATAGGTGTAAAGGAGACTCTGTTGTAGGTATGGTTTAAAGCTAGCGCGATTCTATCCAAGGGGGTTTGATCCTAGGTGGTTTGATAAAAAAATCTTCAATTTAAATCTTTAAAATGGAACTTTTTAAGGCTTAAATCATTATATTTTCTAAAAATATGTGATTTCAAGAAAAATCGAAATCTCCCAAAAATTGTAAACCAGCTTTGTGGGATCACCCACTTTTTGGGACATCTTGATTTTTGTTGAAATCACATATTTTTTTGAAAATATAATGATTTAAGCCTTGAAAATTTCCATTTAAAGGATTCCAATTGAATATTTTTTTATCTAACCACCTTAGATCAAACCCCCTTGGATAGAACCCTGTTAGTTTTAAACCATACCTATAATGGAGTCTCCTTTACACCTATCAAAATGCTGATAAAAAACCACTTTTGAGTTACCTTTTGGGGGATCAAATGAATTCATTTAAATTTTAGTTTTTGTAAGTATGTATTCCTTATTACAAGCTCCTCAAAAAGTGTAATTTCAAATATATTTAATTTGATTATTATATTTTTATTTTTTATGTGAATGCAGGTTTTTCACCTGAAATCAAGTTCTTTGTTCTGCACATGTGGAAAAATAGTAGAATATAAAAAAAAAATCTGAAAAATATATGTTCCGGCTAGGTATTGACGACCTTGATCTAGTAAAAAAATATGAATTTTGATACATACAAAAAAAGTTATGTTGTTTGCAACCCACCTATGTCTACATTGTAATTGGTTTGACTTCAAAACTTGATTAAGAAAAAAATATTCAATAGAACACTATGAAACCAAATCAGTGTGCTATATATCATAGTTACAAAGATAAAAAAAATTTAAAAAAATATCCTTCATAGAAAAAAAATTATGTTGTTTACGATGAGCATCACTCTTTAAAAATGGTGTTTAATCATAAAAACTAGTTTTTGAAGGAGATGGAAAAATAAATGCAATCTGATTCAAAAAATAAAAAATATATATATTTATAATCTATAAAAAAAAAGGTCACAAATCACTACTTTGCATCATCTTCAAATTCCTCATGGTTTAGCAGCTATATGTGCTCGAAAGTGAAGATTTAGTTCAAAAAATCCAGTTCAATGTCTAGTTTGGCCAAAAATTGTAAACTAGTATTATGGGATCACCCCTCTATAATTCTCTTTTACCCTTCCCTATCTTTCTCTCTCATTCCCTCCTTCCTTCTCTACTCTCTATCTCACCATTATCTCTCCCTCTCTCCCTATTTATGGTTAAGACTTTAGGCTTTAGGCTTTAGGTTTTAGGGTTTTGGCTTTAGGCTTTAGGCTGTAGGATTTATGGTTTATGGCTTAGGTTTTAGGTCCAACCCACTCTCTCCCACTCCCTCTCTCTCCAACTCTCTCTTAGGTCTATCCCTCCCACCCCCTCTCTCTCTCTCAGGTATATCTTTCACTCCCTTTATCTCTCTCTCTCTTAGGTCTCTCCCTCCCACCCTAACTAGAGAACTCTCTCTCTCTCTCCATCTTCCCTATCCCTCTCTCTCCTTCTCTGCCTCTCTCTAAGGTCTATCTCTCCCACCCCTCCCCATCTCTCAAGTCTCTCCCACACCCACACCCTCTCTCAAGTCTATCCCACACCCTCACCCTCTCTTAAGTCTCTCCCTCCCACCCTAACTAGATAACTCTCTCTCTAGTCTCTCCCTCCCCCCCCTCCCCCTCTATCAAGTCTCTCCCTCCCACCCTAAAAAGAGAACTCTCTCTCTCTCTCTCTCCCATACTCTCCCTCATGCCCCCTCTCCCTCTATAGGGTCTCTCCTTCCCACCCTAACTAGAGAACTCTCTCTCTCTTTCTCTCAAGTCTCTCTATCCCAACCCCTCTCCCTCTCCCACTCCCTATCCCTTAAACCCTAATCTCTTATTTCTCAACCCTTAAACCCCAATCTCTTATTGTTCAACCCTTAAACCAAAATCTCTTATTGCTCAACCCTTAAACCTTAATTTGTTAAGCCCTCAATGCTTAAACCATTAAACCATAAACCATTGACCCTTAAACCTTAAAGCCTTAAACAATCTACCCTTAAACCCTAATCTCTTAACCTCAACACTAAACCCTATCTCTAAAGCCTCAAACCTTAACCCTTAAACCTTAAACCCTAAACCCTATCCCCAAACCCTCTACCCTTGAAATTATACCTTAAACCCTAATCCCTCAACCCTTAAACCTTAAACCCTAAACCCTATCCCCAAACCCTCTACCCTTGACATTATACCTTAAAACCTAATCCCTCAATTCTTACCCAAACCCTCAACCATAACCCAATACCCTCAACCCTATACCTAATATCTTAAACCCTAATCCCTATACCCTATAAACTTAACCTTATACCCTTAACCATATACCTTAAATCCTAAACCCTACACCCTCAACCCTCATCCTTATACCCTATACACTTAAATTGCATCTCTCTTCCTCCCTCCCTCATCTCTCTCTATCTCACCTTTCTCTCTCTCCCTCCCTTTTTCCCTCTCTAATTCCTATACCTAGTACACTCAACCTTACACCCTCAACCCTAAACCCAATACCCTCAACTCTATACCAAATATCCTAAACCATAATCCCTATACCCTATACCCAATATCCTAAACTCTAATTCCTATACCCTATATACTTAACCCTATACTATAAATCCTAAGCACTATCACTCAAACCTATACCTTAAACCCTATACCCTATACCCTAAACCCTAAAAAATTATCCCTTAACCCTATACTTAAACCCTATACTCTCAACCCTTAACCATATATCTTATACCCAAAACACTACGACCCTAAATCCTATACTCAATATCATAAACCCTAATCCCTATACCCTATACACTTTAACCTCAACCCTCAACCCTCAACCCTAAACCCTAAACCCAATACCCTCAACCCTATATCGAATATCCTAAACTCTAATCCCTATACCCTATACAGTTAACCCTATACCCTCAACATTGAACACTATCCCTCAACCCTATACCTTAAATCCTCAATCCTAAACCATCATCCATCATCCCTATAACCTATACCCTCAACCTTATACCCTAAACCCTAAACATTATCCCTGAAACCTATACTTAAATCCTAAACATTCAACCTTGTACCCTACACCCTAATCCCTAAACCTATTAGCCTCAACCCTATAACCAATAGCCTAAACCCTAATCCCTATACCTTATGCACTTAATCTTATACCCTTGAAACCCTGAACATTATCCCTCAACCCTCAATCTTATGCCTTAAACCCTAAACTCTACACCCTCATCCCTATACCCTATACCTAAATCTTATACCCTAAACCCTAAAAATTATCCCTTAACCCTAAACCCTACATTAAACCTTGTACCCTAAACCTTGAACTCTAAACCCTAAACCCTCAACCCTCAGCCCTAAACCTAATACCCTCAACCCTATACCTAATATCCTAAACCCTAATCCCTATATCCTATACACTTAACCCTATACCCTCAACCTTGAACACTATACCTCAACCCTCAACCCTATACCTTAAACCCTAAACCCTACACCTTCAAACCTCATCCCTATATCCTATACCCTATACGTTATACCCTCAACCTTATAACCTAAACCCTCAACATCATCCCTCAACCCTATACTTAAACCCTAAACCCTACATTCAACCTTGTACCCTAAACCTTAGAACCCTCAACCTTATACCCTAAACCCTAAACATTATCCCTCAACCCTATACTTAAACGGTAAACCCTACACTCTCAAGCCTTGACCCTATATCTTATACCCTAAACCATACACCCTAAGCCCTATACATAATATCTGAAACCCTAATCCCTATACCTTGTACACTTAACCTTATATCCTCAACCCTAAACATTATACCTCAACCCTCAACCCTAGAACTTATACTTAAACCCTAAACCATCAACCATCAACCCTAAACCTAATATCCTCAACCCAATACCCTCAACCATATACCTAATATCCTCAACCCAATACCCTCAACCATATACCTAATATCCTAAACCCTAATCTGTGTACCCTATACACTTAACCTTATACCCTCAAGCCTCTACCCTATACCTTAAACCTTAAACCCTAAACCCTCATCCCTCATCCCTATACCCTATACCCTCAACTTTATACCTAAAATCCTAAACTCTAATCCCTATACCCTATACACTTAACCCTATAACCTCAACCCTATACCTTAAACACTAAGCCTTATACCCTCAACCCTCATAGGGGGAGAGAGAAAGAGGGGGGATGGAGGTATTGGGGAGAGAGAGGGAGGGAAAGGGGGGATAAAGATAAGTAGAGAGGGAAGGAGAGGTAGAGATACATGGGAGATAAAGAGTATATAAGGAAAGACATATGGAGGGAGAGGTATGGAGGTAGAGAGGGGAATGTGAGAGAGAGGTGAGATAGAGATAAATAGAGAGAGTGTGGTAGGGAGTGATGGAGGGAGATGCAGGTAGAGAGGCATAAGTGAGATAGAGAGAAGTAGAAAGATAGAGATAGAGGGAAGGAGGGAGGGTGGGAGAGAGGGTAGGACGGGAGAGGTAAAGATGGATAGGTGAGATAAAGATAAGTAGAGAGAAATGTGATATATAAAGAAGGAGAGAGTTAGTTAGAGGGAAAGAGATAATGGTGAGATAGAGAGGAGAGAGTGAGAGAGAAAATGGATGAGGGAGGAGGGAGAGAGAGAAAGAGAGAGGTATATGGAGGGAGAGGAGAGATAGAGAGTAGATAGGGGAAAGGTAGGGAGGGAATAGGGAGATAGAGAGTAGAGAGGGAATTAGAGGGAGAGGTATGGATGGAGAGAGAGAGTGGGCGGTGAGATAGAGAGTAATAGAGAGAGAGAGAGAATGGTAGGTTGTGATGGATGGAGGGGTAGATTGAGAGGGAGAGGGGAGATATAGATAAGTAGATATGGAGGGAGATGTAGTGAGGGAGAGAGAGGTGAGATAGAGAGAAATAGAGAGTGATGGAAGGAGAGATAGGTAGAGAGAGGAAGAGCGGAGATAAACATAAGTAGAGAGGGAAGGAGAGGTAGAGAGAGAGGAGAGATAGAGAGAAGTAGAGAGGGAATGAGGGGGGAGGGAGAGGTAGGGAGGGAGTGAACTTTGAGATAGATAGGTGTAGAGAGAGTGGTAGGGTGTGATGGATGCAAAGGTAGTAGAGAGACGGATTGAGAGATAGAGAGTAGATAGGGAAGAAGAGAGGGAGAGAGAAGGAGGTGAGAGAGAGGTGAGAGAGAGATAAGTAGAGAGGGAAGGATGGAGGGAGCGAGAGAGAAGTGAGATAGAGAGAATTAGAGGGCAAAGGAGAGAGAGAGGGGGGGAAAGGAGAGAGATAGAGAGAGATGGATATGTAGAGAGTTATTTCTTGAGATAAAGGGAGAGAGAGAGTTAGATAAAGGGATGGAGATAGTGAGAGAGAGGTCTAGAGTGTAAGGGATAAAAAATGAGTGAGATAGAGAGAAAAATAATACAACTTATCGATTACTGAAATTTGACCTCTTGATTACTAAAATTTGACATGTTAGTGAGCAAGCTTTTGGTTAAAACTGTGTATGTTTTTATCTCGACTTTTCAGATCACACTCAATGATCCATCATCAGGAGGAGGAGAAAATTAGAAGTAGGATTGCAAATTATGGATCACTGAGTGTGATTTGAAACATCAAGATAAAAACATACACAGTTTTAACCTAAAGCTTGCTCACTAATCAATGGACTGTGGAAAACTCATACCAACTATTTGACATGTTGATTACTAAAATTTGACTAAGTTTGAAATTTGTGAGATCTTCAAAAAACTAGAATTTTCATTACAACTCCTAGAGCTTTGAAACCACTCTCAAACATCCTGAAACTATATACATGAAATATAACTTAAAGTCTAAGAAAGTAAATGTCCATATGTAAATGTCAACTTATAGTTTCCCTCAAAGATAAAAAGAAGAAAGAAAAAAAGAGAAGAAAAACAAATTCAATGTAGACCAAAATGCGAGTGTGTTATAATGCACTCATGCTTTGTCAATGCATTCACAAAACACAAGTGTGTTATAATGCGCTCGGATTTTGTCAATGCATTCAAATAACACGATCGTGTTTTGTTTTGCTTTGGGAATTCCCAAGCCTTTGGCTTGGATTTTCTTTGTATTTCCAACCCAAAGGCTTGGAGGGCCTTCCCAATGTCCAAAATGTGTTTTTACATATTCTACAAAATTTGGCATAATCTCATCTGTGCTAATCATCAGGTTTGCACATGTTTCAATGTCGAACAAATCGAACACCTGGGTAATGTTAGGCTCTCCTAGGTATCTAATGATGTAATTTTTTTCACATTTTGACAATGTTAAGCCTTTGATCTATAATTTATTTTGTTTGTGTATCTATTTTTTGGTAAAAACTAGTGTTTGGTATTTTTTTCGTTATAAATTAACTATTCATCAAAATTTTAAATAAATTATATTCTTAGAAATTGTACTCATTCTACACATATTAAAAAAATGATCTTCAATTAGTTTTCAAAATTTATAGGGGTACCATGGCCAAAATTCTATTTTTCATGAAGTGTCCACTTTGAAAATTAGTAAAAAATATAATATTCATTAAAAAATATTAGAAAAATAGGGCATAAACTACATATTAGCTAATTTCTCACCGAAGCGGTTTTAAAAATACTAAAAAAAAATTAACCTTTTGAGGGAGCCACAAAAGTTGCTATGTTATGTTTTTATGATAAAAACAACACCAATTTTTGTGGTCCCCTCTTTTGAAACCCTTAATCTCTACCATTTTCAAAAAATAAAATAGTAGTTTAGAAAGTAGACTCTAAGCACTACGATCCTTTTTTTTGTTGGATCTCAAAATTTTGAGTGTAACTATCCTCAATTTCACGTCCAAGGTTAGTATTTCTTGATTTCAAAAAAAAAGTGGCCACTTAAGACCCCTTTTTGGGCCCCCATATTTTTTCACTTACCCTCTGATTACTAGAAACTCTTGGAATATATGAAAATAATAAAGAATAACAGAGAATAAAGTAAATAAAATTACAAGGAATGTAAATGATGAAATGAGAGAAGAATAGATAGAAAATTCTCACAGCAAACCAAACAATGAAACCTCCAACAAAGTAATATTTCCAATACTCGCACACATAAAATTGAGAGAAAATGTTGGGGTTGTTTCAAGGCTTGCCTCAGTCAAACCTTTGTTTTAGTGTTTCCACCTCCAAGAACAACCAGGTAGGAAGATAGATAGAAATATAAATAGACAAGATAATAAATGCATAGACAAGGGATGTGATAAATCCCAAGATGATTAAATACATAATATAAATAGATATACTTGCAAGGATGGAGGAAGCCAATGAGAGAGAAAGAAAGAGAGAGATTTGTGAGATCCAAGAGAGTTGTTGAGAATTTTGTGAGAACTTTGAAACTATTGTAGGAAGTTGTAGAGTCGTGTAAGAAAGAGAGTAAGAGAAAGAGAAGAGAGAGTGTCCAAGAGAGAGAAAATAAAGTGAAAAGATAGAATTAAAAGAGGAAAGAGGAGGGAAAAGGAGGTTCCTAAGCTATTACAAATTGTCTCGATCCATTTCCACTAAGGTAGGTGACAAGTGGAAAATTTCTTGGAAATCATCATTTAAACATTTTAAACTTTTCTAGGGTGTTAGCGCGGCACGTGGACATCCCTATGACGTGCAAGTGTCTAGACAAATCACGCTCAAAATCAATGAGAAATGAGGAAAACATAAGGTTAACACAAAACTAACACATAAAGGTAGCTACTTAAAAGGGGTCTTGAGCATCTCAAGGGGAAAATTTTTGATACAAGGGCTAATATAAGCCTACACAAATACTAAGGGAGTGGACAGTAAAGTGGATATAAAAGTGTAGGCAAAATTGCAAGGGTATGCAATTTTTGACACTACATTTTGCCCCCACTTTAGTAGGCTTATGAATCTATATGAATATGTATGCTAAAGGAAATTTACTCAAATAAATAACATCATGATGTCAAAAGGGTACTATAGAGGAAGTAGATAGCTCTTTAGACCAAGGAAGCATTCCTTTAGGGTGAAGACCTACAAGACAAACACATTAGACAAGAAATATCTACACAAGACAATAAGGTTAGAAAATAAAAAGCTACCAAATCATGGGGTTAGAACATATACATCGATAACACATATACAAAGGCACATAACAAAAAAAATAAAAAGAGACCTCGATGTGGGAAGTTTTCTCAGTACTATGCGTCGTTTCGTAAATAACAAGAAATAACATATAGAAGAATTCTTAAATAGAGAGAACAATGTAAGGATTGATTGATTCAAGGAAGGAATGCATCCAAAATATAGGGAAGCAACCAATGTTAGAGAGAAAAAGAGAGAAAGAGGTTGAAGAGAATATACTTAGGATGAAGAGGACTAGGTCTTCGATTCAGTATACACAATTGTAAACATGAGCCAGGACATGAAGATGAAATGGGTCTTCTATTTGATAGAGCTGATTGCAAATTCACCACAATAATGTTAGCTCCAAACAAACACATCTAGCGAAAAATGAAAATAGAAATGATAAATTTGATCAAATAAAAATACATCATTGACAATTATGGCTAGAAAGTTGTGTTATGCTAGAAATCAAATAACAAGCACATAGGCCTATGGCTACTACAAATTGTGTTGAAGAACAATCATAGAAAAGATAGGTCTAGTCAGCTTGTCCCCAAGCTAGACAACAAGATCATAAGACATGGGTGATCACAATACTGTGTCTCACTTTTTTCTCAATATGGACATTTACATCAATATTTCTAACTAAATCTTCATCTTCTAAAAACTATAGCAGCTAAATCATTAAGAATTTGAAGATGATGCAAACTAGTGATTTGTGGCAATTTGTGTGTAGATTTTAAATATATTTTAAAAAAATGAAATAAATCATGAATCTTTCAACATCTCCTTTAATAACTAGTTTTAAATAGAAAACAACATTTTCAAAATGTAGTGTTTTTGTCGTACAACATAAATTTTTTTCTATAAAGTATAAAGTTCTAATTTTTGAAATATAGATTCTCAACATCAGTATCTAGGGAAAGGATTTTTTTTCATAATTTTTTGTTACATATATATTTTTAATTATTTTTTGAAGTCATTGTAACTATAATTTGGACATGCATGTGTGTCGTACAACCTAACTTGTGTATATATCAAAATCCAAGATTTTTTGGTGAAATAAGGACATCAATACCTAGGGAAAGGTAATTTTTTGAATTTTTTTAAGATGGTTACTATTTTTCCACCTCTGTAGAACAAAGAGATTGATGTTTAGAGAAAAACCTATGTTCACTAAAAATTAAAAACTAAATACAAAATAAAATTAAAAAATATCCAAACTATACTTGTTGGAAATCTCGTTTCAAGGGCTACAATCTTGAATAAGATAATTTTTGAATGACATTATTTAATCCATAAAAAGGTCAAGAAAACACATCTTTTTGCTAGCATTTTGATAGGTGCGAAGGAGACTCCATTGTGGGTATGATTTAATACAAGAGGGGTTCTATCTAAGGGGGTTTGATTTAAGGGGGTATTATATATCCCTCTTCAATTAAAACCATTAAATGGAACCTATCAAGACTAAAATTACTAGTTTTTTCCAAAAAAAAGTGATTTCAGGCAAAAATCAGCATGTCCCAAAAGTGAGACACACTATTGTGGAAGCACCCACATCCAAATTTTTAAGACATTTCTAAAAATAAAGAATAAGATGATATGATAGTCCCCCCTTAAAACATTAGCATATATACTATGTTGATGGTTTAAGGAAAATAAAAGGGGAAGAAATAAGAGAGGGGGTCCTCAAGAAGGATGCCCATTTCTAGAACAAGTTACCCCTACCCTCAATGTAAAACCAAGGATAACCATGCTAGATCTTATTGTGTTTTCACCATAGAGAAAGTATGGTTTCACACAATAGTGTACTACCATGAATGGCAATGAGCAAGAAAAGCTATGAATGCTATATAGTGGGTAGCAATACAATAGAAGAGAGTTGTAAGAACCCCATGAGAAGATGCATATCAAATAAAATGAACATGATAGAGGTAAACCTTGCTATCACTTGTTATATGAAGAATTTACATCAACATATGTAACTATAATGGCACCAAAATCAAGAAGTTGTTGTATTTTGTCCTTCAAGGCTCAGCATTCACTAGTGGAATGGCCAAGAACTTGATGATATGCACAAAAAGAATTATTTTTTTGATCATGTGTGTGAAACTTCCTATGTATAGGAGGAGGAAGAGTAATCAATTGGGATTTGAGAAGCCTCAACAAGATATACTCTTGTTCAGATAAAGGGTGAGGAGAAAGAAGCAACCCTTTCTCTTGTGAAGAAAATTATGATTTCTCATGAGAAGATGACACAAGGATAGAAAACAATGGAGGAGGGTATGGAGATAAATGAGAAGTCTTGTAACCTAAACCTCTTATAAAAGAGTGAGGTGTAGGTTCCAAAGGGACCTTAACTCCTTGTTCCATGTGCCAAAGACCATTTCCTTTGTACTCATGCTTAGAAAGGATATTAAATCTTAAACCATAACGTGATTGCAACTCCTCCAAAGGGGAGGATAAACATTAAGGACATTATAGTTTATGTTCGCACTATCCCATGATAAAAAATAATAATCATCTTTGACAGTAGATGTGAATGATATTTTTGGGATTTTTAGGTGGATCGGATCTACTTTGTACTCCCTGATATAAGATTTGGTGAAGTTCAATGATCCCTAATCATCACCAAGACATGCATTCAATTTAGGAGAAGAAGTAGGAAACTCATTATTTCTTGCTTCAAGAGGATCTTCTTCAATGACATCTATCTCAAGAGTATCCTTTGCAACAAGTAGTGTTGGAGTATATGTCAATGCATTAGAAGATAATGAATGGATAATATCTTTAAGATTAGGTGCAATCAAAGTTTGATCAAAATCTTTCATCTCACATAAGTGTATAACATCAGGGTCCTTGATTGTGATCACCTCATTATTAGCAACAAATTTCACAGAATGGTGTAAAGTAGAAGAAACCGCTCCCAAAGCATGCATCCATGGCCTTCCCAAGAGAATATTATATGGTAATGGTCTTGGTGTAACATATACGAGGGTGGGTACAATAATGGGTCCCAACCTTAAAGGTAAGATTATCATACCTAAGGCTTGTCAACTGATATTGTCAAACCCACGAAGATATAAGAAAGAAGTAGCAAGAGAATTTGACTCAAATTTAATTTTAGGGAATAAATCAAAGCTACATATATTGAGTGTTGAGCTAGTATCAAAAAAAGCACATCTAATTCTGATATTATTAATGTTGTAGACACATAAAATATACATGCACACTTGATCCTGACTACTAACGACATTTCTTCCTGAATCACACTCTCAACTTATCACCACCTTCTATCTCTTAATTAGATAAATCATTATTATATAATTAGGTTTTTCTCCCCTGTTGATTAAATTAATCAATTTAATTTAATTAACCCTAGAATCCCTTTTAATTAAATAATTCATTTTATTTGATTAAATCCCTAAAGTCTTCTCATTAAATTGAATAGATTAAAACCTTATTTAATTTAATCTAGCATTATCCCCTTTGGTTAAATAAATCAAAAACATTTATTTAATTAATCCTTTCCTCTACACTCTGATTTAAATCAACTCATAAATTTGAGTCATAATTGTTAAATCATCTAATCCCTCATTAAATTGATCAAATATTGATTAATTTAATCTCAATCACTAAAATCCTCTAGAGAATGCAACTTGCACGATAAATCAATTACTTTCATTTATTTAATCTCTATTTTCTCTCAACATGGCATAAAAGGGGAATATTAACCCAAATTTGAATTCAAAATCCAAGTGAATGGGTACTTCCAACAAGGCATTCACTCCTCTTACATGTCCTTTGCATTGAGCCAAGTGACATTAACTCTATTTCTTTCTCCCTCCAACATGTCACATTCAAATTTCAAATTTGAATCTAATAGCATTTATCATGCACATTCACCAAAATATGTTCATTCCTCCTCCAATCACATGTGGACAAGTGGCCTCTTCTCATTGCTTGGCCTTTTATCCCACATTCATCCAAATCCCTCATTTTTCTAATTTGGAAATCTATAAATGAGAGACTCTTCATCTCATTCTATCATCCACAACTTGAGTAAACTTACTATACTCAACTTCATCCTCATCCACAATCTCATGCAAAGTTACTCTCTTCACATTAAGAGCTAATTTTTCCCACTTGACAATAATTATCCATCATTTTCATGATTTCATAGCTAGATTATACCAAATTTGCATCAAGGAGCTTCAACTATCAACACATCATAAACATTTGCATTTAAGGAGTTGGGAAAGGGCCAATTTCGACACATCAGTTGGCACCAATTCCTCCATGGGATCAAGTGTTTGTTTAGCTTAGATAGATTAAACTTGGTTTATTACATTGTTCCTCATTTTCCCTTCTATCTAAATTTTTTAATTGGATTTCATGGCGAATCCTTCTTTCATCTTGTATTTTGATCTAATAACATGTTTGTTTGTTGTGTTTCTGCAGGTATGAAACAAGGGTTCACATTTAACAAGTGGCAACCACTCAAGCCACCACGGTCAATACATCATTCGGTCCTCAAATCTCTCAAAACATACCTTTTCAAGGACCCAGCATCTCAACCACACCACCAACAACCCAAATCCCGACCACCAACACAACCCTTTCGCCCATCACAACGGTTAGCACCACTCCCAATCCACCACCAATCCCACCAAAAGCTAACGTAACGAATTCATTCATCACCATGATCGAGGTCGTCCAGAAGGCTAATCATCAGAGGGTGTGAACCTGGATTCAATTAACCTACACAAACACAGCAAACAAGCATAATGTTAGATCAAATTCAAGAGAGAATCAAGGTTCCCCATAAAATTAGATTGAAACATTAATATAGGAAAGCAAGTGAAGCACAATGTAAATGGAAATAAGAAAATCCTATTTTAATGAACAACTATCAATCCCATGGGGGAATTGGTGTTGATTGGTATGTCGAAATCAACCCTTTCCCAATTCTTGTTTGTAAGCATGATGATTGTGATGGTGATATCAGTTGGTTTGAATGGAATGAACAAGATTAGATCTCAATTTAAGAGAGTAACCTTGCATGAGATATGTGAAATTTATGGATGAAATGAAGTATAGTATACTTGCTTGAATTATGGATGATAAAATGAGGAGAGAAACCTCCAATTTATAGATATCCAAAATGGAAGAGATAGTGTAATAGAGCAATGTGGGATCATTCAACATCCAATGGCCAAGTGCCACTTGTCAAGATGTGAATGGTTGAAGTTGTGCACATTTTGGCCAAAGTGCAAATAAATGCAATTAGGTGGAATTTCAAATTTGAAAAATGACATGTGAGAGGGAAAAAGGAATGAAATAAATGCCACTTGGCTCAATGCACAAGGACATGTAAGAGGAGTAAATGCCTTGTTGGATGTAAAATCCATTTGGAATTTTTGAATTTAAATTGAAGGAATATTCCCTTTTGATGCCATGTGAGGGAAAATAGAGATTTAATAAATGAATTAAATCTATTTTCATGTGCAACTTGCATTATCTAGAAGATTTTAGTAATAGGGATTAACTTAATCAAGATTTTGATTACTTTAATGAGGGATTAGATGATTTGACAATTTTGACTTAAATTGATGAATTGATTTAAATCAGAATTGAGAGGAAATGGTTAATTAAATAAATGATTTTGATTTATTTAAGTGGGATAATGTTAGATTAAATAAAATTTGGTTTAATTTAATATGAGGACTTTAAAGACTTTAATCAAATAAAATGATTTATTTAATTAAATAGAAATAAAGGTTAATTGAATTAATTTGATTAATTTAATCACTGGAGGAGAAAGACTTAATCAAATAAACAATGATTTATTAAAATAAGAGACAAAATATGATGAAAAGATGAGAGTATGATTTAGGAGGTAATTTTGTGATTAATCAGAATCAAGTGTGTTGTACCGAATTTGTACATTTTCCATGTCAACATTTTGCCCCTCTTTGAAGCAATGTACTTGTTGCATTGATTCAAAGAATAAACTATTGTGATCAAAGTTCAAAATTTCTTGATTTTTCATATTTCAGGTGCCCCAGTATTGCCCCAGCAAGAAGAATTACGTTGGTATATTGCCCCCTCAAGAGATTGGGCAAAAATGTTCGATTTTCTGATCGAGATCGTGTTAAAATGCGAGAGGAGTGGTCCTACTGATCAAATGACGAAAAATAATTCTTTCATGTAAACAAATCTGATGATGTATAGACAGTCATCGACCATGGGTAGTCTCGTGTATATATTGATCTGAAAAAATGATTTTAGATAGAAATGTTAGTAAAGATAGAAGAAAAAGAAGAATAAGATGGAGGATCCACACAAGATGATTTTTGATGATGCATTGCTTACCAGGAGTTGGGATTTTCAAAGGACCAATTACTTTATGTTTGATAATACACATAGGTACGATGCTTCAAGGTATAAAGGACCAGGATGGCATTGTACCTAGTGTGATGGACTGTGACTTGACAATTAGATAGGATTATTCTTGTTCACACTTAGCATGCATACTTCATTCAGGATGTGATTCAAACATTCTAAACACCTCGGGCCAAAACATAGGAAAGCAAGCTTTCTTATGTGGTCAACAAGATATCTAAAACATCCTCTCCACAAACCAAACAAAGCATATGTGACTAAGTTATTTTACAAGTGTGCCCCACAAGTATAGTAGATAGAAGAGACAAAAATCTTTGCCCCATTCCTTTCTCTCTAAACTTGTTTTGTTTAGGTATCATCAAGAGGTCCATGGAATGAGCGCAAAATAAGATAAGCTAATAAAAGACCCAAATAAAGAAAACAGACAAGCTAATGTTCTTTGTACCGCTAGCCAAGGCTAAACTACTCTGAGGTACCTGATGCTTATGTCCATCGTGGGAAGGATTCATCCTAGGAAATGTAGTGATCAAGGTTTTGATGAGACTGATTGGGTGATAAGCTATTGATACTCCGAGTTGACCAACTTGTTTGCTTACTGACTTAGGCTTTCGAGACTTCGACAATTAGAATGTTCACTTCTGAACGTGCTAGACTTGCTTCTAACTGACTCACCGAAGGGCGAAGGTGACGATTGATGTTATTAGAAATGATGACTATTGTAGGTGAAAGCGAAATGAGATGAAAGCACCATTTTGGATTTTTCGGATATTTTGAGGCTATTTTTTGGTATATTTGAAGTGTTTTACAAATGTTTTTGGTATTTTCAAGATTTACAGTGAAAAGACTGACCTAAAGACCTATCCTAGGGGTCTCGAGAGCTGATCCATAGATTATCCTTGCCTACATTATACATGTAGAGACCACGTAGTTTGACTGGTGAAAGACTTGACTTAATGATGAGATAGATGGGCAAACCGATTGCCATTTTATTGCGATGGGCGCCTAAAGACTAATCTACGATGTAAAAAAAAGATGGACAAATGGATTACCCATGCAACAGATGCCTAAGGACTGACCTAAGATGTCTCGAGGGATGATCAAAGATCAACCTTGCCTACGTTCAAGCTAAGAGACGATGTAGTTCGAACAAGGTGGAAGACTGACAAGACTTGAAGATGACACTTTTTGAAGATTTTCTGAATTTTTGGACATGTTTTGGATTTTGAATGATTTGGATGTTTTGGATTTTTAATTTTTCTAATGTTTTTGAATTTTTTGATGGATTTTCTAAATATTTGATAATATCAGTGCTCTATTTTAATATTTTGTTGAAAACCAAGCTTAATGTTGATCAATCGGATTGATGGATTGATAATCTGACTAAGTGTGTTAAGTCAAATGAAAGTGATAATGCACTTGTAAAATCTAGGAAGTTGTGTTATCCTAGAGTAAACTTGTACATAAGAGGATGGTTTGACTAAGTCTGTTAAGTCAAACAAGTTGATGATGGATTGGATAATTTGACTAAGTGTGTTAAGTCAAATAAGATGATAATGAACTTGTAAACTCTAGGAAGTTGTGTTATCCTAGAGTAAACTTGTACACAAGAGGGTGGTTTGACTAAATGTGTTAAGTCAAACAAGGTGATAATTGATTGGATTCAATTGATCAAGATTGATGAAGCTTGATTTGGAACAAAACTGTCTTGATGATTTTGATGTGACGTTAATGTACACATTAGATAGGACTAATATTGATTGTTCATATTGATGTTCGATGAAATATAAATCTTGATAAGGAACATCGTCTTCCTATCAAAATATTCCATGGGCTAGTGATTTGGATTTTTGGGTCATAGATTCTTTGACCAATCTAACTTCATGTTTTCCAATGTTCAGATCACTTCATAAATTAGAGGATATAGATCAAGATTTATTCCTGAAGCAAGATGAAAATATCTGCCCCCAGTGTCTAGCAATGTTTGAACGACCATGGGTGGATTCTTGGATAGATGTATAGATAGATACGGTAGGCATGCAAAGGATGCCAAGGATTATCTTGCAATAAGATAAGGTGTTTGAACAGAGGATGCTCATTTGGATATTGTTCATATAGCGTTGGGTAGAATGGGATCAATGAAAATGACCCATGTCAAGATGTTTACCATAAGCAAGTGTAAAGTGTGCACCAAAATTTTTCAAGATCAAGATAAGGTGGAAGATGGATGCAAATATATGAAAATGAATTGGAATGTTGGCTTTATTATGTATGTGATAAGATGCTTTCTCCTAAACCGGCACAAGTAGATTCTCGATTCTACACATGATGCCTATTTGCCAGGTTTTCATCATGGTACCTGCCCAAAGCGCCACCCAAGCGGTTTTCACTAAAGGACAATTTTTTTCTTTACTACTTTCAATCATTTTTCTGATTCTGAACCACTTGGTACTACTAATGTTGATGCTTCTATCATAATGTGCCATTGATATCCTATTTGAAGAATTTTCCTTACCAAGATACGTGTACTTGAAAGAAAATTTTGAGAAATTTGTTCTGCTTTGCTGATACCGGAGTTAACTTTGTCTTTGTGCAGACATCGTGATAGAGTTGCTTCTGAATCCTTATGATGAAGGGTCGTTGCCAACATATGGTCAATGTGAGAATTGGATATCATGTATGGAGGCATGGGTGGAGTGTGTTTAGGAATAAAATATGGATTTGTCGAAAGATTGGAACTTTTGACTCCCCAAACATGGGAAGATGAGGAATAATGGATGGATACAGAAGTGTGCATGGAATTAGGACCAACAACTTGATATACCTTGTACATTGCTTGAGAAGCCTATTTTTTCCTTTATGGACATCTTTGATGAATACTTTTCCATTTTTTATTTTTCCCCATAGTTTCTTTGACTAATGGATTTTGATAAGGATAGTATTTCTTTGTATTCTTTGGTATCCATATGTATTTGATTTGTCCTTCATGCTTCAGTACTTCTTTTTCTTTGATGACGTTCTTCATGCTTTGAATCAAATCTTTCTTTTGATGTTGGTCCCAATTCGTGGATGGGGTGATGGGTGGATGGAGATTCATAACATGGCGGGTTGTAGTATTGACATTGGTTTCATCATAAGGATCCTTCGTGCTCCTTATGTTGTTGTTTGCTTGAGACGAAGTTGCCCCCAATTTTATAGAGGTGTCACTTACATGTTTAGATCCCTAAATTTTTGAATAACCAAGACCTTGATGCTTAGGATTTCCAATAATCTACACTGGTTCTAGGATACCCTATTCATGTAGGCCTAATCCTCTACCTTGATAATTCATCTGCTGAAATTTTTTATCTACAATAGGATATGATTTACCTTGGAAACAAGGTGCTAATCCTTCTCTGCTCTGTGGTGGATCTTCAAAAGTGATAGTTTCTTTATTGATGAGGTAGCTTGCCTTAAGAAAGTTGAGTGATCTGACTTTATAAGTGATAGGATCCTCTATATGTGGGATGAATGTCTGGTTGATATCTTTAGCTCGATCTTGTGAGATATCAGATTGTAATGCTTCTTCAAGAATTTTTGATGATTCACTATCCTTGTAAAATTCTTCCTCATGATTAATTCTTGATATGCTTTCACATGATGTTTCTAATTCACAACATTTGTAGAAGCCTTCTTCATAAAAAAAATTTCATATTCTTTGGATTTCTCTATATCTTGATCATGTGTACAAATGTTAAGAGTAGGAGACTCTTGTTCCTCAGTAAGAGTATGAGACTCTTGTTTTGAATGACAATCATCTATGTGTCCATCCAAAGAAAGAATATCATGGGTAGATGGAGAAGTATGTGCTATATGGATATGATCATTATTTGCGATATCTTGTATAGATAAGAGAGTGCCCATTACCTCATTGTAGTATCTTGGATATAAAAATTCTTGATCTTGGTTAATGTCAGAACTACTTTCAACATGCTTTGGATCAATTTCTTGACATGGGTTAATTTCAAAGGATGGATTATTTTCAAAGGGTTCTTGGACATCATCTTAAGGCATGGGAAGTGGATCAATATCCTCTTGATCTTTGAGTGGACTTGGATCAAATGGTGAGTTAGGGATTCCTTCAATATCTATAACCATGAGGTCAAAGGATGTCAATATGTCTTGGGAAGGAACATTGCTAGACTTTGGTGAAATATTTTGATCATGCTTTGGAATAAATTCTTTAGATATGTCCTCTAACTCATTAGGTGATGTAGAGACATTTTCAACATGGTCATTGGTCGAGGGATCTTGGTTTATGTCAATAGGATCAAATAACATCAACACTCCTTGAAATAGATATTTGTAGGACGGGTCTTGATTATGACTAAAAAATGGCTCTTGATGTATGTTGATTTGATCACCTGATGAGGTGGATATATCTTCAAGGATTCCATCAATGGATAGATCTTGATTATTGTTTTCAATAATTATGGTGGGAGTTTGCTGCAAACTTTTTTGAGCGAGTAATGCTTGCATTTTCTGCTGATCCAACAATGCTTGTTGTTGGTCGTGTTGTTGTTGTTCCAACAAAGCTTTTTGTTGGGCTCCTTGTTGTGCTACTTGTTGATGGACTTGTTCATGGATTGCTTGCAATAGTGCCCAAAATTGTGCTTGCACCTGTTGAGCCTGTGCTTGTTGGTTTTGGAGTGCCTTTTGGTGAGCAACTTGCAACATGATAGAGAATGAATTTTTTCATGTTGTGTTTTGGTGGTGGTGGTGGTGGATTGCGAATGGTGTTGATTTTTGGGGTTGCTTGAATGGTTGCCATCTATTGTTGCGATATCCATGGCAAAATTGGAGGATTTGATATGATTCTCTGACTTATAAAGGGGGTGTTGCTCGGATTCAGTTGATTGATGGTTGGTAAAGGGGGAAGGCTCATGCCTTGATTGTTTGGTTGATAGATTTGTAAGTTTTGGTTTTGAATTAAATCTATCATAGAAATATGTTCCAAAATTTAGATTGGGCATGCTCACATTTGTACCATTGATGTTTGGAGGAGATAATGATCCCATGTATGGATTGTACAAATGAAAATTTTGAAAATCAATTGGCATTGTAAGGCTTGGATAGTTTGGTTGAATTGGATTACTCATGATGTAGGAATAAATTTTATATTCCATGTTCCTCTTGTGTTTTGACCTCATTGACCTTCGAGGGTTTAGGGCCAATGATAAGATGGAGGATGAAAGGGGTGAATGATATGAGTGTTTGGACTTGTAGGAACTTTGGATCAATGATAGACTTTAGGACTTGGTTTGATTTTGATTTTGAGGATAATTTAACTAGGCATGTTAAGCCAAACAAGATGATGGTAAACTTGTTAACCCTAGAAAGTTGTGTTATCCTAAGGAAAACTTGCATAAGAGAATGAATTGGCTAAGTGTGTTGAGCCAATCAAAGTGATCATGAACTAGTAGACCTCAGGAAGTTGCATTATCCTAGAGGTAAATTTGTTCAAGAGGATTGATAATTTGACTAAGTGTGTTAAGTCAAACAAGGTGATGTTGATTTTCCAAAATTCTAGCATGAATGATGTTTTCAAAGTTCCAAAATTTTTTGGTGAAATGGAATTTGATTGATGTTTGAAATGGGTGAAGTGTTTGACTTGATCCTAGATGACCCTATGAGGACTTGCTTACAAGACCAAGGTAATGAAGACCATGCTTTTCCCTAGGAGTAATTCAAACCAAAATACCAATTTTTGCATGAAAATCATAAGACTCAAAAGGGACCAAGCACATGTGTGGTTCAATTGTTTGTTATCTTGCTTAGATTCAGTTATTTTACCACAAACACTTTCTTGATTATGCTTTTCAAACTAAATGTCCAATGTCCTAATTTTATTTCATCCCACAAAGTGCATTATGTGGATATCAAGTAAATCAAGGCAAAGGTTACCTATTGTTGACTTTGGTGAGAACAAGCAATGATTAATCCCAAGTACTTAGAAATCTCTAAGGATATGATCTCTAGGGAAAGCAAGAGTACTTAAATTCATCAAGGATATTTGTTTCCTCCAAGGGGTTTGAAATTTGAAGCTCTTTGTGAATGTTTTTTTTCAATTGTTTTGAGAACCAAACAATGTATTTTTCATTTCCAAGCACATGTACAACCCTAGGATGAAGAGACAATATTTTGTTGGGTTCCCACTTGGACGAATCCAGTTGTGCATATTCTGTGTGGATGAATAGATGCTTGACCACACTAGCTCCCCTCCATGACACACACTTCTCAGGTTAGCCAAGAATCAGTACCCATGAATCTCCCATGGCATACTTTTCATCTCTACAACAAAACCGCATGTATACTATGGGGAAGCTTCAAAGGACATGACCTTTTGCAACAACAAAATAGACAAGGATTTGGCCTTCTAAACAAGAGTTTTAATTCGAAATTTCCATTCATGGAGGTTGACCCATACGGCAAGAGACAATTGCTGCCCTTCTCGTTAGAGCCAATTGTGTGATAGTGGTTTCTGTTCTAGTACCCACTTTTATATCCTAGCTGGAAATACACTTGGCTTTAGTGTGTTACTGGTTGGGTTGTTCCCTTGGGTGAGTACTTTTTCCCACAAGGTAGGCCCGCTAAGATAAACAAAAGCGAGTAAACATATTCTTAGTTTGATCAAACTTCATTTAGAAACAAAGGGGCAACACTCGCAATAAGTTTACTCACACTCGCAAAATGTTTTGTTCAATTTTAAGATCCCAAAATGAAAGTGTGAAGGAAATATTTTAATTAATTTGTGAAAAAAATTGCAAAACATGAAAAACACTTGTTCATTTTATACCTCAAAGTAGTGATGAGTTCGTTTTAAACCACCAAAATGAGATGTGAAAGTTGCCTTGTTCAATTTTTAGAACCCAATTGAAATTTAGTAAATGTCTAAGGTTCTTTTTAACCAAAAGGATCAACTCAAATGTTTAATTTTAAACAAGCATGAAAATGGAAAAATCTAGCTCAAGTAAGCAATAAAAAATGCTTTTGTGAATCTTGGATTTCAATATCAACCTGTAAAAGAAAATACCAAGTTAATATGAATAAAATATTTCATAAAATCTCTCATGCTTTAAACATAGGCTATTAAAAAATGCCATTTCTTAAAAGAAAAATTATTTATCCCCCTTATAATGCTTAAAATTATCTTATACCGTTTCTTTTTGATACATTTGCAGCCTCTATCGTGGATGGTTAACGTAGGTGGCTTGGTGACATGGTGGCGGCTTTACACAGTTGGCTAGTAGGTTTACCACATTACCGCCAACAACAAGCTAGAAAACTATGGTAACGCTGTGGCAGTTAGCAGTTACCATGTTACCGTTGGCAGTTAGACAAGAAACTTTGGTGACGCGGTGACGACTTGCTCAGATAGTCAGGCAGGTTTACCGCAATACTGCGGATAGCAGGATAGCAGACCGCGCTGACATGATGGTGGTAGACCACGATGATGCGGTGGCGGTCAAGTGACAGTCATGCGGTTAACCGCAATACTGCAAACGATTAAGCAAGAGACCATGGTGATGTAGTGGCGGTGGTGGGCGATTACCGTGCTACTGCTGGCAGTTAGGCGAGAGACCATGGGATAGCAGTGATTGTCAAGGAAGTGGTTACCGCACTACTGCGGGTAAGGGAAAGCTAGTTGGCGGTGATGCGGTGGACACCGCTCAACCATGGATAGGGAATGGCTAGGTGGCCATGACGTGGTAGATACCACTCAACTGTGGCAGGTAGGGAAGAAGACTGTGGTGGCACGATAAACAACAGAGAGAACTGTGATAGTTAGGACCGCTACACCGCAAGGAAAAAGATGAAGACTGCGGTAAGGCGGTAGAAAAGATGGAGTTTTCACCGCGATACCGTAGGTTGAAGAAATAGGACCGATGGTTGAGTGGTAAGGAGATGAATGACAACAAAGCGGTCAAGGTCGGATCACCGTTGTACCGTGGGGAGATGGAATGAAGGGCATGGTAACACAGTAGGTGGTGGGACCAGTCAAATTCAAACCTCAAAATCTTGAAAGAAAAAGATCAGTAGCTAAAACACACGACTTTTGAAGTCTTAGAGTGGCCGAAAGATGAAATACATAACAGACTGTAGTTTATGTATGACTTTCAAACAAGATGGATCATTCTAACATGGTTTATATGCTTTCAATTTGTTTTTTTTTACAGAAGTAAATAAAATAGAAAAATATTGCATGTTTATTTTCTTTCACACTGCCTCATTATACATTAGCTTAATAAATCAGTGCATTGAAATGTGATACAAAAAAGAAAGAAATATGTGTTAAATCCAGAAGCTCTTGAGTGATTAAATAAATTTCCCTCCTTCTAGCACCAGAATGTGAACCCGGATTCAATTGACCTGCACAAACACAAAAAAAAAGCATAATGTTAGATCAAATGCAAGAAAGAAATCAAGGTTCCCCATGAAATTAGATTGCAACATTAAAATAGGAAAACAAGTGAAGCACAACATAAATGGAAGTAAGCAAATCCTATTTTAATGAAAAAATGATCAATCCCATTGGGGAATTGTTGTTGATTGGTATGTCGAAATCAACCCTTTCCCAATTCCTATTTGTAAGATTGATGATTGTGATGGTGATATCAGCTGGTTTGAATGGAATGAACAAGATTAGCTCTCAATTTAAGAGAGTAACCTTGCATGAGATATGTGAAATTTGTGGATGAAATGAAGTATAGTATACTTGCTTGAATTGTGGATGATAAAATGAGGACAGAAGCCTCCAATTTATAGATTTCCAAAATAGAAGAGATAGTGAAATAGAGAAATGTGGGATCATTCAACATCCAATGGCCAAGTGTCACTTTGAAAGATGTGAATGGTTGAAGGTTGTGCACATTTTGGCCAAAGTGCCAATAAATGCAATTAGGTGGAATTTCAAATTTGAGAAATGACATGTGAGAGGGAAAAAGGAATGAAATAAATGCCACTTGGCTCAATGCACAAGGACATGTAAGAGGAGTGAATGTCTTTTTGGATGTACAATCCACTTGAACTTTTTGAATTAAAATTGAGGGAATATTCCCTTTTGATGCCATGTGAGGGAAAATAGAGATTTAATAAATGAATTAAATCTATTTCCATGTGCAACTTGAATTCTCTAGAAGATTTTAGTAATAGGGATTAAATTAATCAAGATTTTGATTATTTTAATGAGGGATTAGATGATTTGACAATTTTGACTTAAATTGATGAATTGATTTAAATCAGAATTGAGAGGAAATGGTTAATTAAATAAATGATTTTGATTTATTTAACTAAGTGGGATAATGTTAGATTAAATCAAATAAGGTTTAATTTATTTAATTTAATATGAGGACTTTAAAGACTTTAATCAAATAAAATGATTTATTTAATTAAACAGAAATAAAGGTTAATTAAATTAATTTGATTAATTTAACAACTGGAGGAAAAAGACTTAATCAAATAAACTATGATTTATTAAATTAAGAGACAAAATATGATGAAAATTTGAGAGTATGATTTAGGAGGAAATGTCATGAATAATCAAGATCAAGTGTGTCAAACCGAATTTGTACATTTTCCATGTCTACAAAGGGTACTTCAACAAAATCAACAAGCTACACAGCAAGCTACTCAACAAGCACAAGCACAACTAGCTACCCAACAAGTTGCACAAGCCTAGCAAGCCACAAAAGCCGTGCAAGCAGCCCAACAAGCACAAGCTCAAGCTCAAGCCCAACACCAGGCTCAATAGGTGCAAGCACAATACCAGGCATGATTGCATGCAATCCATCAACAAGTGTATCAACAAGTAGCTCAACAACAAGCCCAACAAAAATCATTTTTGGCACAACAACAACACGACCAACAACAAGTGTTGCTGGCTCAACAATAAACATAAGCATTAATCACTCCAAAAAGCTTGCAACAGATTCCCACCACAATCATTGAAAATGATGATCAAGATCCTTTCACCAATGATCATGTTGAAAATGTCTCTACACCTAATGAGTTAGAGGACATGTCTCAAACATTTATTCCAAATCATGATCAACATCTTTCACCAAGGTCTGGCAATGATCCTTTCCAAAACATATGGACATCCTTTGACCTCATGACATTTGAGAAACTTCCTATGCACAATGAAGATATCCAAGAACCCTTTATAAGAAATCCATTCTTTGAAATTAACCCATGTCAAGAACTTGATCCAAAGCATGTCAAAAGCAATTTCAAAATCATTCGAGATCAAGAATTTGTATCTCCAAGCTACTACAATGATATAATGGATACTCTCCTATGTATACGAGATAATCACATCCACATAGAACATACTCCTTCATCTACCCATGAGATGCTTTCCTTGGATGGACACGTAGATGATCTTCATTCAAAATAGGAGTCTCATACTCTTGATATCATTACCAAGGAACAAGAGTCTCCTACTCTTAATATTTGTGCACAAGACCAAGATGTAGAAAAATCTAGAGACATATCAGAAGTGGTGACTCTGAAAAATCTTGTGGAAACATATCAAAAATAGATCATGAGGAAGGCTCCTATAGAAGTCGTGGATTAGAAACATCCTATGAAATGAATCATGAGGAATACTTTTATGTGGATAGTGAATAATCAACACTTCTTGAAGAAGCATTAAAATTTGATATTTCACAAGCTCAAACCAAAGATATCATTCAAGAATTAATCACACAGATGGAGGATCCTATCACCTATAAACTTGGATCAGTTACCTTTTTTAGGGAAATCTATCTTATCAATGAAGAAGTTAGCACCTTTGAAGATCTACGACATAGAAAAGAAGGATTGGCACCTTGTTTCCAAGATAAATCATATCCTATTGCAAACAAAATGTTTCAACGAATGAACTATCAAGGAAGAGGATTAGGCCTACAAGAATAGGGTATCCTGGAACCAGTGTAGATTATTGGCAATCCTAAGCATCAAGGCCTTGGTTATTTTACAATCAAGGGATATAAAAATATCAGTGATACTTCCACAAAACTAGGGGAACTTCATTTCAAGCAAAGGTCAACATAGGGAGCAAAAATAATCCTTATGATGAAACCAATGCTAGTACTACAACCAGCCACATCATGAATCTTCATCCACCCATCACCACATCCATGAATTGGGCCAACATCAAAATGGATATTTGAATCAAAGAAAAGAAGCATATCAGACAAATCAAATACAAGTGGATAGCAAAAAATACAAAGAAAGATGATCCCTATCATACTCCATTATTCAAAGAAACTATGGGGAAAAATTAAAAAGGGAAAAGTATCCATCAAAAATGTCCAAAAATAAAAAAGAAAGATTCTCAAGAAAAATACAAATTGTATCAAGCAGTTGGTCCTAATTATATGCACACTTCCATATCCACCCATCATTGCCCATCTTCCCAAGTTTGGAGAGTCAAAGGTTCCAAACTATCGACCAATCCATCTGTTATTCCTAAACACACTCCTCCATCCATGCCTCCATGCATGATATCCAATCCTCACATTGACCATGTTTTGGCAGCAACACTTCATCATAAGGATTCAGAAGTCAATCAATCACGATGTGCGCACAAAGATAAAGTTAACTCCGGTATCAACAAAGCAGATCAGGAATCTCAAAAGTTGCATTCAAGTGCACGTATCTTAGCAAGGTAACTTATTCAAATAGGATATCGATAGCACGTTATGACATAAGCATGTACATCAATAGAAACAAAGTGGTTCAGTATGAGCTTAAAATATTTCATGGAAAAATACAAAAAAATCCAAAAATATTAAAATCCAAAAAAAAATAGAAAAAGGATTGAAAACAGTAAAGAAAAAAATCATCCTCTAGTGAAAACCACTTCAGTGACACTTTGGACAAGTACCATGATGAAAACTTGGAAAATAGGCATCATGTGTAGAATCAAGCATCTACATGTGCTATTTTGAAAGAAAGCATCTTATCGCATCCATAATAAATCCAACATTCCATCCATAATAACTCCATTAGTCCATGAACCATTTATCCAATCCATGTTCATATATCTGCATCCATCTTCCAAATTATCTTGATCTTGAAAAATTTTGGTGCACACTTTACACTTGCTTATGGTAAACATCTTGACAGGGGTCATTTTCATATATCCTATCCCATCATCCACCCATGGCCTTTCATACATTGCTAGACATTGGGGGAAAATATTTGCATCTTGCTTCGAGAATAAATCTTGATCTATATCCTCTAACCTATGTTCTGATCCAAACATTGGCAAACTTGAATTGGTCAAAGCATTTGTGAGCCAAAATCTGAATCACTAGCCCATGGCATATTTTGACAAGAATATTTTCCTTATCAAGCTTTATCTTTCATCGAACATCAATCCAAAATAATCAATATTAATTGCATCTAATGTGTACTTCAACGTCACATCAAATCATCAAAACAATTTTGTGTCAAATCAAGCTTCAAAATTCTGATCAATCACAATCTAATCAATCCATCATCAATCTTGAAATCCTTTTGTTTCTTAATACTATCCTTGCATTGTTGTGTATCCTCAACAATGTTATCACCATCAATCTTGAAATCCTCATGTTGCTTAACACTATCCTTGCATTGTTGTGTATCCTCAACAATGTTATCATCATCAAACCATTGATCTGAATCAATCAACCTTAGCTTGGTTTCAAACAAAATCCCAAAATAGAGCACTGATATCATCACATATCCATATCCAAATCGTCAAAATCATGCGAAAATCCAAAAAAACATTCAAAATCCAAAACATGTCAAAACACAAAAAAATTAAAAAATAGAGTCGTCTTGACAAACTACGTCATCTCTAAGCTTAAACGTAGGCAAGGCCATCCTTGATCGGTCCCCGAGACTCAAAATCCAAAACTTTCATAAATCTCAAAAATCCAAAAACATTGAAAAAATCTGAAAATCAAAACTACCTAAAAACATTTCAAAATCATCAAAAACATCCAAAACATTTGAAAAACCCAAAATGGTGAATCTGTCTCACCTTGCTTTCACCCGCGATTGTCGCATTCCTAATAAATCAATCATCACCTTCATTCTTTGGTGAGTCAGTCAGAAGCAAGTCTAGCAGGTTCAAAAGTGAACACCTAATCATCAAAGTCTCAAGTCTAGGTTCGTAAGCAAGCAAGTTGATCAAATTGGAGTATCAATAGCTTATCACCCAATTAGTCCCATCAAAACCCTAATCACAACATGTCCTAGGATGTATCCTTCCCACGATGGACATAACCATCAAGTATCTTGCAGTATTTTAGCCTTGGCTAGCGGTATGAAGAACATTAGCTTGTTTGTTTACTTTACTTGGTCTTTTTGACTTATCTTATTTTGTGCTCATTCCAAGGACCTCTCGATGATGCCTAAACAAAACAGGTTTAGAGAGAAAGGAATGGGGCAATGATCATTATCTTTTTATCTATTGTGCTTGTTGGATATTCTTGTAAAATAACTTGGCGAATAATTGCTTTGCTAGGTCCGTCCTAGCAAGGTTTTTGTATGTCAAGTGTGAAAAAGAATACTCCTATTTTATTATCGAGTCAAATTCCATCACACTAGGTACAATGCCATCCTGGTCATTTATACCTTGATGCATCATACCTATGTATGTTATAAAATATAAAGTAATTGGCCCTTTGAAAATCCCAACTCCTGGTAAGAAAATCATCATAATGTAGGCTTGTTGGATCCTCCTTCCATCCATCTTAATCTTCTTATCATTCTATCTTTACTAACATTTCTATCTAAAATCAGTGTGTTGTATACACAAGGCTACCCATGGTCAATGACTATTTATGCATCATCAAAATTGTCTACATCAAAGAATTATCATTCATCCTTTGATCAATAGAACCACTCCTCTTGCATTTTATCGTGATCTCGATCAGAAAATTGAACATTTTCGCTCAATCTCTCGAGAGGGAAATATACCAGCATAATATTTCCACTGGGGCAACAGTGGGGCATTCGGAAATCTAGAAATTTTGAACTTTGATCACAACAGATTATTCTTTAAACCAGTGCAATGAGTGCATTGATTTAAAGAGGGGAAAAATGTAGACACGTAAAATATACATGCACACTTGATCCTGACTACTAATGACATTTCTTCCTAAATCACACTCTTAGCTTATCACCACCTTTTGTCTCCTAATTAGATAAATCATTATTTATCTAATTAGGTCTTTCTCCCTTGTTGATTAAATTAATCAATTTAATTTAATTAACCCTAGAATCCCTTTTAATTAAATAATTCATTTTATTTGATTAAATCCCTAAAGTCTTCTCATTAAATTGAATAAATTTAAACCTTATCTAATTTAATCTAACATTATCCACTTTGGTTAAATAAATCAAAAACATTTATTTAATTAATCTTTTCCTCTAAATTCTTATTTAAATCAACTCATAAATCTTAATCAAAATTGTCAAATCATCTAATCCCTCATTAAATTGATCAAATCTTGATTAATTTAATCTCAGTCACTAAAATCCTCTAGAGAATGCAACTTGCACAATAAATCAATTACTTTGATTTATTCAATCTCTATTTTGTCTCAGCATGGCATAAAAGGGGAATATTCCCCCAAATTTGAATTCAAAATCCAAGTGCATGGGTACTTCCAACAAGGCATTCAATCCTCTTACATGTCCTTTGCATTGAGCCAAGTGACATTAACTCTATTTATTTCTCCCTCCAACATGTCACATTCAAATTTCAAATTTGAATCTCATAGCATTTATCATGCACATTGACCAAAATGTGTTCATTCCTCCTCCAATCACATGTGGCCAAGTGGCCTCTTCTCATTGGTTGGTCTTTTATCCCACATTCATCCAAATCGCTCATTCTTCTAATTTGGAAATCTATAAATGAGAGACTCTTCCTCTCATTCTATCATCAACAATTTTTGTAAACTTACTATACTCAACTTCATCCTCAAGCATATCTAGTTTCATCCATTTCATCAAATTCTTAGCTAGGTTATGCAATTTTTTCATCATGGAGCTTGATTGAATCTTCATCAAGGTGGATCACTCATCAAATCATCAACAAAGCTTATAAAGGAGTTGGGAAAGGGCCAATTTCGACACACCAATTGGCACCAATTCCCCCATGGGATAAAGAGTTTTCTTGCTTAATTAGGATTTCATTGTTTTTTATGTCTTGTTCTTCATTTTCCTATTTTGAGTATTTGTAAATGGATTTCATGGGGAATCCTTCTTCTAAATTTCATATGAACTAACTAAGGTTTTTGTTTGTCATGTCTATGCAGGAATAGGATTGGGGTTCACAAATGTAAACTATTATCATCAAAGGATCTGCTTGTTGCTATACTTCTGAAGGCAGGAGTTCATGCAGATGGAACGTAATATTCAGAAAATCTGCATGAGTATGATCCATCACTACATTAACATTTGTCGTCCTAGCAAAAGAAGGAAAGAATATATTTTACAAGGCTTCCTAAAGCATACCTTGGTAGACTGGAGTAGTCTAAATAAAATCCCAAAGTGAGATCTTGAAGGGAGTAACACAAAGTTTCTCAATAAGATCATACTCACTTGGTTTCTTAGCTACAAGTCTAGGTGCTTGAGGAAGACTTAGTTGAGAAGATGGTAAAGAAGTAGGTTGGTGGATATTTTGTTGATTCCTTCTAGTATTATAAGTATGGGATACCACTCTATAAGAGGGAGCCTTAGATTACATGAACTTTGTGTAAATATCTAGTGTATCACTTTTAATAGGAACCCCACGAATAGAACAAATCCTTTTAGGACAAGGAATAGTTGGATTCACATAAGTGATCAATCTCTTAGGCCTTTGAGGAGAAGCAAAGACTGTGATTACATTTACAGATTCATTATGACTTATAGAGAAACTATTTCAAGAAATATTATCAACATCTATCCATGGAGGATCTAATGTGAGAGGAGATCTATCATTCACTAATGCATCATCTTTAGAAGAGAGTGCATTGCAATGAAGAGAAGGTAGAGTAACATTAATAAAAATATCAATGATTTCATCTTCTTGCAATAAATATCCTTTGAAAAAAGATGAATTATATGATAAGGATCAAAGATACAGAATGACATAGGGAAATCCAAGTCACCATCACATGCATGGAATGGAACATCACTAGCACTTTGAACAAAACTAGAAATTGAACTAATAAAAGAAGATAGTAAATGAAATTTGAAAGTAATAAGATAAATATAATAAATAATTCATAAACAAGTTAGTCGAAGGCTGACATATTATTTCTACTTTGACGGCATGGAATGGGGTTCAAGGCAGTGCCTCAAAAAAAAACATTTTAGTTGGAAAAATCTTTGATTTGTCCTTTTTTACTGTTCACATCAAGTTCACCAAAATGAAGAGGAAATTCAACACCCTCAAGATAACAAGGTTTAAAAGGGAAAATGGTCCCCAACTACCTCAAATATCAATGCCCAGGTGATGGGATAAAATGATAAGAGTTCTAGAAATAGAAAGAATAAGTCACAAAGGTCTTTTGGATAACTGACAAGCTCTTGGCCAAGCATGAAAATGTGGCACACAAACGTTCCCATGACATTTTGGTGTGTTGTATGGATCGAAAACCAAGAATTCCATAGAAAGAAACAAGATGACTACTACTATTCTTATTACTAGGAACTCTTAGAATATAGGAAAATAACAAAGAATAAAGTAAAAATAATTATAAGGAATGTAAATGATGAAATGAGAGAAGAAGAGAGAAAATTATCATAACAAACCAAGCAATTAAGCCTCCATAAAAAAAAAATTCACATGAAATTGCACATTATTGAACACAAAGTTTAACATTGCAATGAAACAATGGAAATAAACTCAAGGTGTGCGAAATTTGCATAAATGAGGTTCAGTCTCCAGAGAAGTTCAGCTTCATCTTTCAATCCAAGTGCAATGTGCTAGTCCAACCCAACACATGAAAATCTACCATTATCCTACTCTAAAAACTCATAGGGGAAAAGGGTTAGAAGGAGAACATAAAAGGGAAATGGGAGGTGTTACACCAAGATAGAATTTGTTTTTTCCTACTTCAGAATAACATAATATATTAATGAAATAACCAAAACACATGCTCATACATGAAGGTAAATAGATTTTACCCAAACATGCAAGATATTATAGTGATAATAGTTTAATTTTATTAATATAAATATTATAAGAAATCTTTACGATGGTAGAATAAAAAAAGGGCAGTGTCTACAATAGAAAAACCCTAGAGGAGCTAGAGGAAGAACCCTTGTAATGAATACATTTCATGTCTTTATAGATCAGGCATAACTTTGAACCACAAACCAATCCCTAACCCTAACTAGGGTTAGCAATTAATTCTACACGTGAAAGGATGGAGCCATCCCATGAAATTGTGAATGGGGCATGGATCCCTTAGAAAAGGACAATAATCCATAATAAATGAGCATGGTCACCCATAAAATCTACTTGCAAAATTCAAGGGAGCAATAATTTCATCCTTGAAGCCATAGAATTGAAACGATCCACTCATAAAGTAATTTGAGCATTAATATTGTCGCCCAAAAAACATGCCAAATCTATGGGAAGATTGGGGCATCAGGGCCAAAAAGAAACCTTTTCTTATGCATTAAATGGTCCAAACCCCTTAAAAGAGCACATTGTTAGGAATCGAGCATTGAAATTACCTCATACCACATGCTTAGACAAGGGATGAGAAAAATTTGGAACCCAAAAATCAGAGGTAAGAGAGAAGGCTTACCTCCAAAAATTAGAGGTAAAGGTGAAGGCTTACCTCCAAAAAATTGGAGGTAAAGGTGAAGGATTACCCCTGAAATTCAAAAAATTGACACTTAGTCAAATTTTTAAAAGAATCTAATGGGGAAAAAATGGGGGAGAAGAAAGGCTTACCTCCTACAAAGGAAAGGAAAAAGGAATATTTAAAGCATGAAAGAAACAAACTTTTGGAAATCGAGAAGAAGTCTTACCTCTTATTTGAAGAATGTAAGATGTAAGAGGGAAACCCAAACCCCGAACCTCTTAGTGAAATTTTTGAAAAAAGCTTTTGGGTAAAGGAAGGAAGGTGAGAGGCTTAAGAGGAGAAGAAGTGGGAGGAATAAAGAAGGGAAATAGAGTGATGGAGAAGGCATGTAGATAAGAAAGTAACAACCCAAAATCTTGAAATGTTGAGACTTAACAATTTTAGGAACCTTCAAGGAGAATTCATGCAAGATGGAACTAGGTAGGATCTCTCAGATCAGTTATCAATGATGGGGGTCATCTAAGGGTGGCATGAAATGTGAACATTTTTGGTGACTTCTACGAGATTATTGTTTTTTAATCATGGGATCCAAAGGCCTTATTGGTCTATTTGGCACAAATTCATGAGGGTAAAACTTCACAGTTGGTCCTCAGAGAAAAATAAAACATGTGCATGCCTACACTTGGAGAAAAGCATGAAATTTGAGAGAATTAATTCCCTTAAGGAAAATGTAGGGTGTGCAAGAGAACTTCATGAAAATAAAGATATTTATAATATATACATGATACTAATAAGAAGAAAATGATGAAAATATTCCTCTATCAAAGATGAGCCTTTTGAAGGAGTTTATCTCCCTCAAACCATAGTTGCAAACCTCATCTAGTTGAAACCCCTGAAAACTACTACCAACATGCATGGAGCTACACAAGATGACTAGAAGGTGAAGGATCACTTCACTATAAAATTTGTCATTGTAGGGGAACCATATGATGCAAGTGTTAGATTCATCTTACACTAGTGCCTCAAGTGAACATACAACAATAGGGGGAACTTTTTTGAAGATAGGTCAGCATCTAAGAAAAACCCTTTAGAGGGAAGAGAACTCACCTCACAAAAGGATAGGCCAATGTCATCTCTGCTAACCTCCTCATTGCATGTGAACTGAAACCAAAAGAGAAAGGTTCTAGCTCACATGGTGATGCAAAATATACCAAACCTGTTTGTGTATCTGCACAAAGAGTTTGTTCTTCATGCACCTCAAATGAAAATATTTGAATCTCAGTCATACTATCAAATTGAGAAATGGGAGCATCACTTTGCAAGAAGATTTGTGGCTACTCAATAACTATGGAATTACTTGTATTGATGCACACTACAAATCTTATATTTTTGAGATACTTCAAGTGAAGAACTAAATTCTTCAAGTTGTATCCCTGTTTTAATCTCTTCTTGGAAACTAGCTACAAAAAAATAGACTCTCAGCATGTAATGGCTACCACATCCTCTATTGTTTCCCCACTCTTATGTTGTTTCCCACAAAGATCCTCTTTTGGGGGTGAAGGATTGACATCCAAGATTTAACAAAAAGCTTCTAAATCATCCCAAGAGAGGTCCTCCACCTTAGAACTATAGACCTTAAAAGATTGGGGATCTTCATCCACAATAATAGGGGATAAACATGTCTCTTGTTGCTACTCCAAAACCATGGATTTTTCTTCATCCATCAAGTCAAGAACAAGCTTCTTAGAGGCTTTTGCTGATGTAGGTATATGTGATCTATCCTTCTCATATTCAATAAAATAAGGAAGGATGTAAAAAGAGAGGACTAATTCCTCTACTATATCGATTTTCTCTACTGATTTAATGTCTTGCTACTGCAATTGGTCATCTTCAACTATTTCTTGCATTAGATCAATGTTGTCATTATTAAGATAACTTGAAGTCTCCTCAAGAACAACCTCTTTACTCCTAACATGAAACTACTCCCTCCTTTGTTCTTTTGACCAACTAGCTCGCCAAACGACAAGTCCACCCTTAAAAACTGAAATGGTATCAAGGAAAGAAAAATGGTTAGGAAGACACTAAAAATATTGTTGAAGCTCTAGAAGGGGCTTCTCAATAGGAGAAAAAATTTGATCCTCCTCAAGGATGGGTTCTTGTGATGAATGGAGGCTCTCAAAACTTAGGATCTCCAACACAATAGATCTACTTGATGGCACATGAGGTTCTATTGTAGTTTCAAGGAGCTAATTAGGATTCTTGAAACTAAAAATTTTGTGCTTGCAAACCTCTTACACAATAGGTTGTTCTGGAACCAAAGGAGGGATAATAGAAGTTTCAAGAGGTTTGTTAGGGTTCTTGAAACTTATAAACTTATGCTTTCTTACCTCCACCTTATCATGTTGTTCTAGAACTCGTGGAGGTGTTTCTTTGAAACTAGGAACACAATGGGCTACCTAAGTATCAACCCATTAAGCTAGAGCAAGGGAAAGTCTGATTTTCTCTTGCCTAGCAACATCTCTTGTTGCATACTCCTCATATTTCTCATAACTCTGTTGAGCTTCTAAATCTTGTTGTTGTGGATAGTGAGCTTGATGGAAAAACTCATCCAATTATGGGAAATAACCTTGCTGCCCTTGATAGGCTTGATGAGCCCACTCCTCATGTTGTTGTAACTCTTGTTACTTCTGAATATCATCTAACCTCCTATTGAAATCTAGAAATATACTTGTAATTTCACATGCACTCATATTATTAGAACTTTGGGGCTAACATGGAGAGAAAAAAGGATGACTATCAAAATGATGAGTCTCTTAGGGTTGCTGATAGGAATATGTGGGTGTCCAAGAAGACTGAGTAGGGGGGTGGATGGTAATAATTTTGATAAGGTTGAGAACCTGCATAGCATGGTTCTATGGAATGAAATGGGAGGCATAACCAACCTGATATTGTTGATTGGGAGGTGCAAAGTTGGCATTATCATGGTATGAGGGAGTGTACATATGGTTTCCATTATTAAAAAAAAATGATGAATAGGAAAATATCTATATTAATATAAAGATAAAATACAAATTCACAAAAAAAGGGGCGGGTGGTAAGAAGGCACACCCGTAAAGTCACATGGGCAGATAGGAAACACTTTGAAAATTTAAAAGGAAAGTAGAGGACTACCCAACCAAATAATTTGGGTACATACCAATGGAATCACCAAAATTGAATTACAGAGTCACTGAGTGCTTGAAGACGACCTGCATAGGTTGAAACATTAAAGAATACGCCATTTTCTCAATGGCATGAAATGGAACCAGTATATGTGCAAGGATTCACCATGGTTTTTGAAGATATTCCTCAAAAGGAAAGGTACACTAGAGAAAACACAAAATTCTTCAGTAGAGAGAAAGTAGTCCCACCAAGTGTGCCAAAAACTATTGTCACATGAAATTGCACCCTATTTAACATGAAGTTCAACATTCCAATGACATAATGGAAATTACCTCAAGGTGTGGGATCTTTACACGAATGAGATTGAGTCTCTATAGAAGTTCGGATTCCTTTTTCAAGCCAAGTGCAATGTGCTAGTCCAACCTAACACATGAAAATATACCACTATCCTACTCTAACAACTCATAGGGGAAAAGAGTTAGAAGGAGAACAGGAAATAGAAATGGGAGGTGTTACACCAAGATATCATTTTTTTCTTCCTACTTTAGAACAACATAATATATCAATGAAACAACTAAAACACATACTCATACATGAAGTTAAATAGATTTTACCCAAACATGCAAGAGATTATAGTGATGATAGTTGAATTTATTAACATAAAGACTAGAAGCAATCTTTACACTGGAATAGTGTAAAAAATGCAATGTCTACAATAGAAAAAACCTAAAGGAGCTAGACAAAAAACCCTTGAAATGAATTCATTTCTTGCCTTTATAGATCAGAGATAACTTAGAACCACAAATTGAACCCTAACCCTAACTAGGGTTAGCAATGAAGTCTATGCATGAAATTATGGATTCATCCCTTGAAAATCACAATTAGGGCAAGGATCCATAAAAAAATGACAACAATCCACAATAAATGAGCATGGGCACCCATAAAATCCACTTGCAGGGGTCAAGGGAGAAATAAATGTTGTCCTCAAAGCATAGAATTGAAACAAGCTGCTCAAAAACTGATTCAAGAATTAATTTTGTTGCCTAGAAAACACACCAAATCTGCAAGAAGGTCGGAGCATCAGGCCCAAAAAGAAACCTTTCCTTATGCATTAAATGGTCTAGACCCCCCAAAAGAGTACATTGTCATAAATCAGGCATCGGGATTACCTCATACCATAGGCTTAGAACAAGGAATGAGAAAAATTTAGAACCCAAAAATCAGAGGTAAGAGAGAAGGCTTACCTCCAAAAATTAGAGATAAAGGTGAAGGTTTACCTCTAAAATATGGAGGTAGATGTGAAGGCTTACCCTCGAAATTCAAAATATTGACAGTTAGTCAAACTTTTAATAGAAGCTATTGGGGGAAAAAAGGGGGAGAAGAAAGGCTTACCTCCTACAAAGGAAAGGAAAAAGGAAGACCGAAAGCCCGAAAGAAACAAACTTTATAAAATCAAGAGGAAGACTTACATCTTACTTGACGAATGTAAGAGGTAAGAGGGAAGCCCAAACCTCGAACCTCTTAGTCAAATTTTTGAAAAAATATTTTCAGGAAAGGGAGGAAGATGAGAGGCTTAAGAGGAGTGGGAGGAATGAAGAAGGGAAATACAATGATGGAGAAGGCATGTAGATAAGCAAGTAAGTGACAACTCAAAATCTTGAAATGTTGAGACTTAACAATTTTAGGAACGTTCGAGGAGAATTGATGCAAGATGGCCCATGTAGGATCTCTCATATTAGTTATCAATGATGGTTAATCTAAGGGTGGAATGAAATTTCAATAGTAATGTTTATATTACCTGCACACACAAGACCAAGAGAAAATGTTGCAACTATTTAGGGTCTTGCCTCAATCAAACCCCTGTTTTGGTGTTTACACCTCCACAGACAACCAGATAGGTAGATAGATAGAAAGATAAATAGACAAGATAATAAATGCATAGACAATGGATTTGGTAAATCCCAATATGATCAAAGACATAAGACATAGATATACCTTGAATTCTTTAGGAATACAAAGAGATAAATAAAGAGAGAGAGTTGTGAGAGCCAAGACAGGTGTAGAGAACATTGTGAGAAATTTGAAACTCTTATAGAAAGTTGTAGAGACCTATGCAAGTAAGATAAAAAGAGAAAGAGAAGATATCTAATGTTCAAGAGATATCAAGAAAGATCAAGAGAGATAAAGAGAGAGAAAATGAAGTGAAAAGACAAACTGAAATATAGATTGAAAAGAGAATAGAGTAGGGAAAAGGAGGCTCTCAAGCCGTTGTCAACCTCCTACAATGATTTTAATAACTAAGCCTTTATGGTCATGATTCAGAGATTGGAAATCTAACCTAAATAGACACTTTAACCATCATGAAGGTACATTTAAATTTTCAACCCAACGGTATGAACTTTAAATGGGTTAGCATAGTATGTGCACTATGAACTTCAAAGTAGTTATCTTCATTCTACAATGAAGAAAGATTAAATATTGAAAGTAAATTGCATGGAAATGAACAAATTAAATGTTGAACATCAGTCAACAATTAAACTAAGTTGAACATGCATGAAAAGAATGAAAATATTAACAACAAACAAGGGAATACTTTGTCTCCTTTGGCTATAGGAACAATCACATAATGGAATTCTAGTGGTTGTAGGAACAGTCAATGCTAGATTTTGAACTAAGTACTAAATATAAACTAATAACTAATCTAACTAAACTAAAGGATGGATTACTCACCAAGTGGGACCCCTTGGATGAGTATCCTCTAAAACTAATGTAAACTCAAATTCTCAACTCAGAACTTCATCTTATTGGAAAATGCAATTACAGAAGAGTAGCATGTTTGTAAATGCTTAGTATACAATCAGATATAACATCAATAACTCATCAACTTGGTAACCTTTGAAATCTCAAAGAAGGAGAATTTGAACCTTATTTAAAGTACCAACTAAATATAGTAGTCAAATCCCACTAACTTGGAGGATTCCATTTAGGGAAAGTGGGGAAAAGAATGAAAGGGTTGCTACACATGCAAGGAATCCGGTTAGAAATGTAAGTCCAACTATAGACTCAACACTGCAGTAACACTCGCAACTACTCAACATCATGAAAGATCAATACAAGGAGGTTACATGCAGTTGACATGGGGAATCTCTATCATCGTCCTTCAGTTGACCTTTGAACAATTCCTCTGCATGACCAGTTGGCGGCTTTATTTCTCAAATTAGCCTCCTGAAGTATGTCTGCATGGAAATGTTAGTACGCATAATAATTGCACATCTATAACCACCTTAAATAAAATTCATTAACCACATGAAAAATTAATATAGATAGTCCACATAATAGGCTAATATCATTAAAACTAGCAAAAATGGAATTAAACCCACTGTCTATGGTTTGAGGGAAACATTATGAAAATATCAAAGTCCATGTCAACTTCAGCAAATAAACTATAGATTCTACCCAAATTTGGAAAAAAAACTTGGCTCATCACTCCCCCCAACTTAATGTCTTGTTGGTCCTCCAGCAAAGCAAGAACTATTTTTCTGTTTGGTCAAGGCTCTGAAATTTGCAACTGATAATTGTCCAATATCAGTGTCTTTTGAGTGCGAGTCAGGGTCCCAATAGAATCCTCCCATTTTTTTAAGTCTTTTCCATATTTGTTTTTCTTCAGCAATGTCATAGTGGTAGAATCTGAAATTTGGAACAGACCACAAGAGGATATGTGGTTGAAAATTCAAGGGAAGCCACTTTCAGCCCTTTGCTCTCCCAAGCTGAATGTACCTTTCAATCCTCTTTATTGTTGCATGATATTTTTGGATGGAATGAGGTTCAACCTATTTTATCTCATTAGTGAAAGTGTTCCATCTCTATGATAGATATCCTTTGATGGTGTCCTCTTTTTTTGTTTTCCTTACCTCATATTCACTGTAAATTTCCTCAATCCAAGGAATAATTTTGATACCATAACTAGGCCTGAAAATCATTTTGTTCCATTCTCTATAAATATCCTTGGGGTTTCTTGATTATTCTCTAATGGCCAAAGAGATATTGGATTCCCTCTTCCTATAAGCATTATATTGTTCTCCCTAGCTAATCTCATTTTGCACCTTACATACAACAGTGGGTTCCAGTCTTGGTCTTGAGTTACAAAAAAAATATGTAAATAAAACTCACATAACAAATTCTTCATTTCAAGGGAGGTAATCCTACAAGCATTGAAAAATCTAGTGGGGGTCTCAATTGAGGGATTCAAACTTGAAATGTGTCTTGACAGCTGAAAAGAGAAATATTTTTCCTTCAAGTGCAAAGCATAAAATCTTGGAGGGGCTCTACATTCTAAAATTTGTGGCACCAGGGTTGCAATGCTGCCCACCCTCTCTTTTAGAGAGGCAATATCCTCATTCTTATCTTCAATAGTTTCATCCCTCTCTTCAATTTCCTTTTTCAATCTTCACTTTTCCTTTTTCCATTCTTCCTCTCGCCTTTGTATCTCTTTCCATAAATTTAAAATTATTGTATGCACTAAAAAATTAGGAGGATTATGAATTCCTACCAAGGTTTTTGTCGATGGCTACACTCCATATAACACTATTTGCATAGATTCAGATTGTCCTATTGGTGCAAGTTGTGGAGGAACAATTTCTTCTCCCACTTCTTGTTGCATGGCCTCTTGTTCTTCTTCCTGTAGTTTTTGCAAGAACTCCTAATCTAATTCTTGGTATTGTTGAAGGAACTTCAAATTTTCCTCATGCTCTCAAATTTCAACTTCCTTTGCAATGGCAACAAGATTCGCCAAGGTCACTTTTGTTGCCTCTTCGAATACATCATTTTCTTTGACATTTTCTTGCCCCATTGGGGCTTCTGTGTTCTTATGTGATGTCCTTCCATGCTTAGTCTTTTCCTACGAAGGCATATCAACAACTGGTTTTGATTTCTTAAGAGGGCTCTCACATTTGCCTTTGGTTGCAGGATGAATGGTGTCAACCTTTCTCTTCTTAGGACTCGAACCTCTTTTTCCATAGGCTATGTTTTGGATTTTCATTTTCCTGCCTCTTCCTTCTTCTTTTGTGTCATAGTTCTTACTAGGGTTTCAAGTGTAACATCATCATCAAAGTCCGATAAAGAAATTTATTTTTCAGAGTCCCTTGTTTCAGAGGAACTAATGTCTATAGCCCCTTTTCCTACAGGAGGATTCATACAAGAGCCAACACTATAGGTTGAAGCACTAGGGGTGGCTTTGGCCATGCTTAATCTCTTGCTAGACCTACATGTCTGAATTAAATCCCTAGATTGAAGTTGTTTGGGTCTAAATTGATTAACATTTACAAATTCCTCTCAGGTCATCTCGGGTGCTATATCATGCAAAGAATTTTCAACCAACAATTTGATGAGGCAATGGTGTGAGACAGATTTGTCCCTACATTTTTGAGTTTCAAACACCATGATGGAGAGAAGGTTGTATAAGACGTAAGGCGCATTCATCCTTCTTCCATCCCTCATGTGACTCAAAAATTTTAAATGTACTAAATGTAAGTTAGACAATTGACCCTCACAAGTGAGGTACCTAATAATGTAGATGGTTGCCTACTTCCATGGCTCGGGCAGAGAGGTTCTTTTGGCACCCTTCTTGTCTATACTGATTGGAGGGTCACCATGCATTATGAATATGGCCCTTGCTAACCTGAAATCTCTAGAAATGGGGTAATGCTCGCCATCAGTAGGTAACCCTATAACTTCTAAAATTCTCTTCTCAGTTACCACAACCTCTAGTCCTTTTACTATGGCTTTTCCCTCTGAAAATGTTGGCAGAACTCTAGTGCAATTCCTTCATCGAAACTGTCCAGCTCTAGGAAGTAGTCCAACCAGCCACAATTTCTAAATTCAAGCAGGCACAATGCATCCTGAAATAATGTATCATGAGTCGAAGGCTCATTTCGAATTAGTTCCCCTCCCATTTTTGCAATCACTATCACTCTACAAAATTCCTTTCCTGTAATCACTCTTTGAAAAAAATTACTTTATGCAGCACTTGTTAGCTAAAATTTCTTGAACCAATGTCAATTGAATTTCCTTTTCTATTTTCTTCTTTTGCAATTCGAGATTATGATGGGGTCAATAATGGAAAATATGAGGTAATGAAAAGGAGTTATGATGACAAGAAATGGCAAAGGAAATTTAGTGTCACATCATAGATGTGAGTCATCACTCATTTCAAATTTTAAATCAGCTCAACTAGATTTATTGACACAGACAAATCATGGACTGACATGTGGGAAATGTACCTACATCTTTCCTTTCCCCCTAACCTAAATTTGGACATGTGTCCACACATGCAGGATGACAGTAGTGATTTGATAGGGGGTATGAAAATTATGTGAACATCCATACTAATCGTATAGCTATTAAATGAATGCACTAAAAAGATAATTAAGAGAGAGATTAATGCGCACATACCTGAATTTATGGAGGATAGGCTGCAAAGATCATGGAGAAAGTATCATTCACCTTTTTAGGAAATAAATTGAGCAATCAATGAAGATGAAATGGAATGATGTGAGGTGGAATGAACTGATGGAAGAGAGAGAAACGTGGTCTGCATGGGCAGATGGGTGAAGAAATGGACTTCTACAAAAGTAGAATTCTTTATTATGACAAGTACGTACCTTAATTAGCTAGAAGGAGGGACACTAGGTCCACTACTTTCGGCTACAAGAAGCTTAGGTGTTGCAGGTTGGATGAATTGTTGCAAGAAATCTTCTTTGGAAGTTATCTTGTGATACAATCTAAGACGATGACCATAGATTAGTAACTTGAATTTGACAAGGTCAATGGTGGTGAGTTGAACAACTCCATTGGGAAAGACCTCAACAAGTTCATATGGTCCTAGCCACCTTTTCTGGAATTTTCTTGCATTGTCTTGATATCGTGAGTCATAAAGCAATGCCCAGTCACCTGGCTCAAATTTATTCTCTTTAATAAATTTCTCATGCCATTTGATTCTTTGATTCTGCATGACTTTAGTGTGGTGCAAAGTCATCTTTCTCATCTCATCTAAAGAACTCAACAGGATGATTCTTTCTTTTTGTGCCTCAAAAATATTCATCCCTAAGTCTACTACAATTCTAAGAGTTTTGTGCTCGAATTCAATGGGCATCATAGTTGTCTTCCCATACAGTAGCTCAAATGGAGTGAATCCTGTAGTAGTTTTCCAGGTGGTTTTATACACCCAAACTGCTTCTAATAATCTATTTGCCCAATCCTTTTTGTGAATAACCACTATTTTGGTTAGAATGGCTTCAATATCTCTGTTGCTCACCTCAACTTGTCCATTTTCCTGAGGGTGATAAGGATTATACTTTTTGTGCCTTATGTTATATTCATTAAATAGTTTTGTAACAAGTGTTGAGGTAAACTGAGATCCTTGATTAGTTACTATTTCTCTTGGCACTCCATATCATGTGAAAAAATCTTCATAAATAAATTTTGTAACTGTAGAAATGCAAAATGTACAATTTGGTTTGGCACACTTGATCCTGATTACTAACGAAATTTACTCCTAAATCATACTCTTAGCTTTTCATCATCTTTTGTCTCTTAATTTAATAAATCATTATTTATTTTATTAAGTCTTTCTCCTCCATTGATTAAATTAATCGATTTAATTTAATTAACCTAATGTCTTCGTTTAATTAAATAAATCATTTTATTTGGTTAAATTCTCTCAAGTCTTCTTATTAAATTGAATAAATTAAACCTTATTTAATTTAATCTAACATAATCCCCTTTTAGTTAAATAAATCAAAAACATTGATTTAATTAATCTTTCTTCTCATTTTGATTTAAATCAATCCTAAAATCTAAGTCAAAATGTTCAAATCACCTAACCTCCCAATAAATTAATCAAATCTTGATTAAGTTAATCATTATCACTAAAATCCTCTAGAGAATGCAACTTGCATATGAAAATAGATTTAATTCATTTATTGAATCTCTATTTTCCCTCACATGGCATAAAAAGGGAATATTCCCTCAAGTTTGAATTCAAAAAGTCCAAGTGGATGGGTACTTCCAACAAAGCATTCACTCCCCTTACATGTCCTTGTGCATTGAGCCAAGTGGCATTTATTTCATTCTTTTTTCCCTCTCACATGTCGTTTCCTCAATTTCAAATTCCACCTAATTGCATTTATTTGCACTTTGGCCAAAATGTGCATAACCATCAACCATTCACATGGTGACAAGTGGAATTTGACCATTGGGGGAAATTTAGTCCAACATGGCCCAAATATTTCTCTCTCTTCCAAATTAAAATCTATAAATGGAAGCCTTATCTTCTCATTATTCATCCACAATTTCATGCAAAGTTACTCTCTTAATATTTAGAGCCAATTTTGTACACATCATTCCACATATTTATCATTTTCATAATTCCATAGCTAGGTTATGCTCAAATCTCATTAAAGATATTTGATCAATCCAAATACATCAATATTGCAATTTAGGAGTTGGGAAAGGGCCAATTTTGATACATGAATTGGCACCAATTCCCCCATGGGATCACAAATTTTCTTGTTTAATTAGGATTCATTTGCATTTTTTATACTTTGTTCTTCATTTTCCTAGTTTAAGTTTTAATAAAATGGATTTCATGGGGAATCCTTCATTCTTTCTTGCATATGATCGAACATCTTGATTTGTTTGTTGTTTTTGTGCAATTGCAGGTTTATTGGTTCACATGTTGGTGCTAGAGGGAGGGCTTGAGCAATTTTTAATCATATTTTCTTAAAAATTCTACATTTTCCTTGTTTTCTTTTATAGGTTACAGGTCCGCGGCTCTATATTGCACCGCATTTGTAGGCACGGCGCTATATCGCACCGCTGATAACCCAAATTGCACCGCATTTTCTTCTCACATCAGGATTTTGAAAACTTTTTAATCCATCGCAAATTTGCATATCTAAACTCAGCCACACGTAGTCCCACGGCTCTATATTGCGCCGCATTTGCAGACGCAACACTATATTGCACCGCATTATTTCCAAACCGTGCCGCACCCACTTTCTTGCTCAATTTTTTTCAAAACTTCCAAACTCGACTGTGGATTTCAAGTCACAAACTACGTCATCTGTAAAACTCCACTGCACCCACGCTCTCTATTTTTGTAGAGCATCACACCCAGTCAAACGTGTGGCGCTATATAGCGTTGCTTCTATTCCAAAGTGTGTCGAACCCACTAACTGCACCGCGAAAAATAGTCAAAATTAAAATTTTAACATGTGCCTTTTGAATTTTTAGATTTTTTTAACTTTTGACCTATTTGTTGTTTTTGTACTTTATGGTTTTTGTCATTTTGTAGGTTAGAACAAGGGAGAAATAAAAATAGGAGGTTCATCATGGCATCATTTTCGTCACACATAAAGTGTTTTTAAACACTATAGTGTTGTTTAACACTTTTAGAGGATCTATAATTCTATTTAAAAAGGAATTTGTTTACTTTCATGCCTTAGAAAACATTAATTTTTCTTCTGGGTTTTAAAAAGAACAAACAAATTTCTTTTTCAAAAGTTTGCAAAAAGGCTTAAAAAGAACCTTAGAAACAATCTACTAGATTTGGTTTAAGGTTTAAAAATTGAACAAGGCAACTCTCACACTTCAAAGTTGGTGCTTTAAAAAGAACTCATCTTTTGCTTTGAGGATTAAAATGAACATGTGTATTTTGATGTTTTGTAATCCTTTTCACAAAGTAATATCATCTAAAAGATGTATGTGCTTCTTTCACACCTCATGGTGATCTTGAGAATCAAAAGTCTTTTTGTGATATTAAGTTGTCAAAAGGATTACTTTCACACTTCATTTTGAGTTTAAAATTGAACAATAAAGCTTTTGAGTGTGAGTAGACTTATTGTGTGTACTCTCCCTTTGTTTCTAAACAAAGCTTGATCGAACTACGAATATGTTTACTCGTTTTTGTTTATCTTAGCGGGCCTGGCTTGTGGGAAAAATTACTCACCCAAGGGAATGACCCAACCGGTAACACACTAAGGACAAGTGTATTTCCAGTCGGGATATAAAAGTGGGTACTGGAACAAAAGCCAGTATCACATGGTTGGCTCCGATGAGAAGGGCAAAAATGGTCTCTCGCCACATAGGTCAACCTCCACAAATGAAAAGACCGAATTAAAACCCTTGTTTAGCAAAGGCCAAATCCTTATCTATTTTTTTTGTGTAAAAGGTCATGTCCTTTGAAGCTGCCCCACATTATACATGTGGTTATGTTGTAGAGATGAAAATTATGCCATGGGAGATTCATGGGCATTGATGCTTGGTTGACCCGAGAAGTGAGTGCACTGTAAGGGGGAGCCTGTGTGGTCAAGCATCTAGTCATCTACACTGAATATGCATAGTTGTATTCATCCAAGTGGGAACCCAAAAAAATATTGTCTTTTCATCCTAGGGTTGTACATGTGCTTGGAATCAAAAAATACATTGCTTGGTTCTCAAAACAATTGAAAAAAAAACATTCACAAAGAGCTCTGAATTTCAAACCCCTTGGAGGAAACAAATATCCTTTGACAAATCTAAGTGCTCTTGCTTTCCCTAGGGATCATATCCTTAGAGGTCTCTAAGTGCTTGGGTTTAATCATCATTTGTTTTCACCAAGGTCAACCTAGGAAAATTTTGCCCTAATTTTCATTGATTTCCACATAATAGACCTTGTGGGATGAAAAGAAAGTAGGACATTAGACATGCAGTTTGAACAATAATCAAGAAAGTGATTTTGGTAAAAATAATTCACTAAAGAAAGATAAAAGACAAATTGGACCTGTTGAAACTATCAAAATCTGATAATTATTTTTCATATCCTCGTATCCCCTGAGTCTCTATGTGATATTTACCTAAGCCACATTTCCACTATTTTCATGGTGCTTTATCCACATTCTGCCCCTTCTGCCCCATGGATTTCATCCACGTTTGCATTTTTTACTTTTTGGAATGTATCGGCATAGGTCCCCATTTGTCTCCCCGACCCAATATGTTTTTTCCGCTAAATTCTTTTGTTTTAGGTGGTTGACGGGACATTCTTATTGTCATGACGAGCGGCAACTATGGATGGGGTATATCGGCAGAGGTCCGAGGTATCGGCATCATGTCCTGGTGATTTCATTTTGTTTTACTGACCGGCAGTGGATGGAGTGGCTCAGTGGGAGATATGGTTATCGTTGTAAGGTCTTGGTGAGTGACCTTCGGTCTCACCGACCTTACACATAGTTTCTCTTTGAATATACTTTCGACAGAACTCTATATCTGTCTCAGTGACATAGGACATCGGCAAAGGCATGTGTTTGCGGCAGGAGGTCATGGCAAAAGGCTTGGGTCTTGGTGAGCACGTTGGGTGTCCTTTCGGTGAGAGAATATTGTGGTCTTGGCGAAGTTGAATGGAGTCAGGAGTGGTTCATTGTGACTTATGTGTTTCGGTATTTGGTCTCCCCGAGAGCAATGGGCTATGGTGATACTTCTTGTGTTCGGCGTAATGATGGTCTGGTCAAAGCGACATGAAATTGGATGTAGGCTCTTGGTGAAACTTAAAATGATCTATGTAACCTCTTACCGACCTAGATGAGCTACGGCAATAGTGAAAACAAGTTCCAATCTATATGAGGTCTCTCCGAAGTCATGTGGTCACAACGATAGTGAACAAAACATGTATGCTTTTCGGTATGACTCTCCCTGTGTCTTGGTGACTATGAAAACAGTATGGGCTCTCAGTGAAACTTAATACATTCTGTGTGAGGTCTTCGTGATACCTATGAGTTATAGCAAAGCAGAGTGCAAATAAAGGAACATTATTTGATCTCGATATGACTAATGGGTAGCTACGGTGAATGCGATTAAAATAGGGATGCAAGCAGAGCGATAAGCGAATGAATTGCCTTCGGCAGGACGATATGGATGTCTCGCCGACTGCTCACTAGTGAAAGAAAAATTTTAGAGCACTGAGGCCGACATGTACAAGTTTGATACTGTTGCTTTCTAGCTTGATTGGAGCCCAAATTTGGTGTTGGGCCGACATGAATTTGAAACGATATGATTTCTAATGTTGGTGTATATATATGCAACCCGATTGTAATTGAAGAGGGATCAGATTTTAGGTAGGGTAGATTAGGAATGGGCACAATAGAATAAAATTCTCATTCTGGAGACTATGTGCATGTTTTAAAATGGCGAATTCAATGGGAATCGGCTGGTGTGGCAGGTTATTTTTGGTATCAATTGTGTGTTGAGTTTATTGAAAAAGTATTGCTGAAGCTGTCTCCAATTTGATTTTTTCTAGTTGTTTAAATTGGCATAACAAGTTTATGTTCAGTTTGTCAATGCACATTTGTTGTATTTGTGTGATTAATTAACTGGTTCTCTCAAGTAGAGATTAAATCCTTTTTGTTGATCACAATAATCAGGGAGATTCATCTAGAATTATTAAAGTAGAGCTTAGTAGTCATAATCCTGCATCGTTTATACAAGTTATGAACAAATCATATGCCTACAATTCGATCTTCTGCCAAAATAAGTTGCCCACTTCTGTTTCATTTGACTCCGCATACCCAACAAGGCACTGGTCTCTGCAATTTCATTATTTGAATTCATTCAATCTCTTTTTATCAGTTAATTAGGCATTTTAGGATTTAGATCAGAATATTGCTATCAAGTTTGATTTCATTTTGTTCACTGTCATCTTCCATTGTGGATAAAGCATTTCAGAAGGATATTCATAAGATAAGTATGCTCAATTCAAAAGGTACACCCGCCAAGGTTTGGCAGCACCTAAAGAGTAGAAGGTTGAGTTCTCTTAACCTTGTCTGTTACCCTGAAGCGTATCAAGAGATTGGCATCCTCTTAAGGCATCTTGCCTGCATTTTTGAGAGCTAACAGGACCTCACATGTGTTGTCTCAAATGATTTCCCAAAAATTCAAAATCCCAAAACCAAGATTCAAAAGGATTAGTCTAAAATCTTGAGAACAACGTCCTGAAATGCTCCTTGAAGTCAGAGAAATAGTGGTGTATAATTTCTATAAGAAGGCTTCAAAGAATAACCTAAGTTTGTATGTGTTTTATTACCAATAGAATCCTGAGCTTTTTGAAAGGTTTTCTTTCCTCACATAGGAAGTATAGCATGTTCTTCAATACCGAGGTTTTGTAAAAAAGACTTGTGTCTAGGTCAAAGTATAGGATCAATGTCTTCACTCTCATCCATCTCTCCATCAATCAAATTTCATCCCACTAAACAAAATTTTGGGAACATTAGAAAAATCATTCATACTAAACTTGAAGGCTATATCAGCATCACTCTATTTGGCTTAATACACCTAGCCAAATAGTCAAATATCTTGAACAAATTTACCTCTAGGATAATGCAACTTCCAGAGGTCTACTAGTTCATGATCAGCTTGGTTGGCTTAACAAACTTAGCCAATCCATTCTCTTGTGCGAGTTTTCCCTAGGATAACACAACTTCCTAAGGTTTACAAGTTCACTACCATCTTGTTTGACTTAATACACCTAGTCAAACTATCAAAATCAATCCAAGCCCTAAATTTTAGCATTACCCCTAAAATGTTCTTCAAACGTTTCACTCATTCACTTCATCCATTTATCTCATCGCCATCACCGCCCTGTTGATGGTGAAAATGACACAAACAATGTTAAAACAGAATATTTCTACTCTAGTTCTCTTGAAAAAGAAAGACAACATATAGTAGCCTAACTCCCAAGCTCTTAGTAGTTGGTTCTCAACTTTCTGGTGACACTCAATCGGTTCATGCAACTGTAATATTCAAGGGGCCTTTGCTGGTAATAAGGAATGCAAGTAATGACTTATTCATCTAATTGTCTTTAAATAAAAAGGCATTTTTGAAATAAAAGAAAAAGATAGATCAGGGCGTACATCAGCAAACAGGAATAAAAATTATCTAATATCTAGACATATATCTTCAACAACGAATGTTCTTCCATCGAATCAAGAAAACCATAGCATGATGAAATTTATAGAATAATCCATACTATTGCATGCATATAAGGTGCTTAATTTAACATCACAATCACACATCATAAATATTTCAAAGACAGAACAACACACTTTCATTCGTTGCCAAGATCATAGATCAACAGACTTCAATAAATTCAATTCACAGATAATTTAATAAAATAATCCTTAAATCTGGTTTCTTCTAATGACTTTCATCACATAAGAAACACTCATGCTTCATCACAATCACTAGCATACAGATAGATTATGATTCATCAACCTTATCAAGTAAAACTCAATTCTGACACCATATTGCATAAAAACCTATAATTATATTCAACTATAAATAAAGTAACAATGTATATCTGTAACAACTACAAAAAAATTATATCTCCTACTATCAGGTGGCCAATTCTATTCTCTATTAGCCAACCCTTACAATATGATACCTCACAGGTATTTATAGATATACAAAAATTCAAAGTCCTTCCTATTTTAGGTCAATCCACCTTTTCAGGGTTTAAAATCATCTTGGAAACTCAGTTAAACTTGAAGAAAAGAAAAGAGAGGAGAAAGAAAGTCATGCACCCACAAACTTCCAGTTGTGCATGCAAAGAAGAAACCATGCATGCATGAGGCTATCAACTATGCATGCAAATCTTGATCTGCAATGTACTCATCATAATTAGAGAAGACTTGTTGAAGCACCTCCAAATCCGGCCCATCAACCCAGCTGTCTTCAAATTTGATCCTTTCTAGCTCCGCAGCAGCAAATCCTCTCATGTCCTTTAGCTTGTTCAACTCCCTCTTAGCTGCTCTTATCTCTTCTTTAATATCCATTAATCGATCTAGTGGCAAATTTTCACCATCATCTCCTTTTTGCATGACCTCTTTAAACCTATCATCCCATTTTTCCTTTATTTGGTTCAAAGGCAAGCCCTCTTTTACTGGTATATCAACATTCACTATGATAGCAATAACTACTTCCAACTCCTCAAATTGTTCTTTGAGATCCTTGATAGAATCTTGAACCTCACTTTTATGCTTATATAGAAAGTCAAACTTAAACCGAAGTATGCTGGAAGTCTTTTCCAAGAAATCTTTATTGTCTTCTTCAAGTATTGACTGTTCTAGAAGAGTGGATTTTGACAATTTTCTAACCTCCTTCAACCTCTAGCTATATCCCCTATACTCCTCTTCCTGATCTCCCAATACCTTGACATACTGGTTCATTTCCTCTATTAGGTCCTCCGTCATTTTGTAGACCTCAAAACTGTTGTCCAGCACTTCACTTATTTCCTGATTCATCTTATCAATCCACCTATCCAACATCTCTACCCTACTCCTTACCTGTACCAAATCATCCACCTCTTTCTTACTAAGCAAAATTTGTGTTTCAATGATGGCAACTTGTTGTGACCTCAGAGCAAAAATACTCTTCAAGAAGGAATGCAATTGATCTAACTAAGCCTTAAGCTCATCCTTTCTCTTCTTGTCTTTTATCATTTTGGATTTAGTGGAATAAGCTACCACATCTATTAAATTTATCTGCTGATCTCTGGTAGGTCTTCCCAAGTTAATAGTGCCCAACTGGTAATCATTCAATTGAATGTCTCCTACATCCTTGTCCACCATTGGTATGGCACATTCAGCAACAATTTCTCCTCTGTCGGTGAGCCTTGTGGAATGTAGGATTTTGGCCTTCTTCTTGGGCCTTTCTTTCTCAATTTCCTTCATCATATCATCCCAATTGAGAGGTTGTGAAGGTTTCACTTATCTCTTTTGAAAATACAATTTTAACCAAGTGGGAGCACCTAGAGTAGTGGTCATTATAGTTGAAGAAGAAGCAATAGTAGTAGTAGAGGGTGGTTGCACATTTACTTGAGGTTGAGTATCAACCCCTTGTTTCTCTTGTTTTTCTTGCTCCATATTTGTCTGAGCAATCTTTTCAGCTTCCTCTCTATCATTTTTTTCTTGTATCCTTTTCTCTTCTTCTTCCTTTTTCAACTTTTCTTCTTCTAATCTCTTCTTCTCCAACTCCCGATTTCTTTCTTCCTCCAATGCCTTGAGTCTTTTTGCATCTTCCTTTTGTTGCCGCTTGATCAGCTCCTCAACATCTTTCTCCTTTTGCACACGTTTTGCTTCCTCTTTCTCTTTATGAGCCTCCTCAGCAAGATTCAATTTATCCACAAGAACTTCTCTTTCTCTTCGATGCCTTGCTTTTTCTTCCTCCAAATCATGAATTTTTTGTATTAACTCTAGCTTATCATTTTCCTCTTTGATCCTGAGCTCCTGCTCCTTTTGTCTTTGTTGTTTTTTCATCTCATCAACTCTTCATCTAATTTCTACCTGTTGTTGCTAAAATAAGGCATCAACTTGTGCCTTAGCATCAATTGAATTTTTCTTATCTATGGCCTCTACATGTGCTTGAGCATCTGAGGCTTTCTTTGCCTCCTCAAACAAGGCCCATTGATCTTCCTCTGTCATTAAATGTTCATTTTCCTCCTCTAGAGGAATATTTTCCTATGCATCCTTCTCTGATAAAGTCTCATCAGAGTTCGTTCCAACATCATGGATCTCCACCTCTTCTCCTTTTCCCTTCAAGGTCTCAGTTGTATCATAAAGAGTGCATCTTTTCACTTCTTCACTTTGTTTCTTTATAAGTGGGACTTGAGTAGAGGACTCACCTAATGTAGGTGGTGAAGCAACAGGTCATTTTTGGGCCTCCTCCTCCTGTGTCTCTAGTTCATCTTGAGCTGATGCTTCAAGCTCAATCTCCTCAATGTCTGGAGGGAAGAATTCCGAGGGATCCTTGGAATTAAATTTCCTCTTGATTCTTTTGTATCCCTTCCCTTTCTTAGGATCCAGTTCTTGAGGATTTTTTATTCTTAGGATAGCTCAGTGAATACTTCTATCCAAAACTGGCCTTCCTATTTGCTTCATGTCAATGATCTCCTCACCATCCTAGTCCATTGGATCCAAGCTTTTGGTTCCAATATTTAATGCTTCATATGATGGATCTAATACCACTCCATAATCTAATAATGTGTCAGGGATATCATCTTTGATCCCAAGTTCTACCATCAGTGAGATGGGTAACCTCTCATAATTTTTCTTCCTGAGGTCATACTCATCTTGAAGGTCACTCCAGAAATATTCCAACAAGTTGAAATGTTTATCAAAAATAGAAGGCAACAAGGCATTCATTTTCTTCCTCGGGTCAAAGTACTTCTGAGCTATGTACAAACCTAGTTTCAGGTGTATCAACTCACTACACACTACCTTAGCTCCCACAAGATGTTGACAACTACATTCACCCAATTGCATGGGAAACTTATGACATCCTATTTTATGCTTCAATCTAAACTGGGCATTAACCCCTAGAGCTTGATATACAAATTTCATTAGAACTATCATATTGCCACAACATCTTGGGAGAAAATTGGGATGACCTTCAAATCCAGCTAGTCTAAAATAAGTGAACTTGGGGTATTGGATATACCAACATCCCCATTCTGTGATAAATGCCATAGCTTCATGGCTCAGTCTATATCCTGCATCCCCATTACCTGGTTAATGATTACGTATAGAAATGCATCATTAAACCTGCTAAATTGTGTTTCAGATACTTATAGAGATAACTGATTATAATGGTCCCATACTTTCCTTTGTCCATCTTCTTCTCCCAATATCCCCACTCTATTCAATCCTACAAATATGCCTCCTCTAGTTGTTGAATAAACAACATAAGAATTCATAAAGAAGCATTCGTTTTCCCTTATCCTTGTTAACTGGTCATGAATAGCACTAGAGACAATCATTGGCCAATCAAACTATTGGGTGCCATTAAAGATTAACTGTATAAAGGGAAACATCCATTCCTTGAATTGAAATGCGTCCATCTTCCCAAAGACTCTAGACAACATCATGATTAGGTCTGATACTTCTTTGTAGAATTATATCCTCTTTGGTTGATCATGAAGCTTGGTCAGAGACTTCTTCTCTGTTCTCAACCATTGCTTGTTCAAGTGAGCTTTGTTAGTCTCCTTCTGTTTGTTGTATATTTTTAAAGCTTATGCTTCCTTCAACTGTACCAGGTTCTTTGGATCTGGGACACTAAACATGTGTTGAAACATTTGAGGAGTGAGATCTATAATTACATTATCCTATGAATCCACACACTGCCAAGTGGCTGGATTGTAAGCCCCTGTAGCTGTCAGAATCAACTTCGGGCACTGGATAGATAGAGGAAACAAGGTGATGTGAGCCAAGCCAGACTTAACTATTCTTTGAGTTCTTCATGTTATATCCTCTGTGAATGTTTCTGAATACAACTCCCCAAAGTTGTATGAGCCCAAATTGCTGTCATTTATATCAGACCAATCCGATTCCACTTTGCTTGTAGTGACGACAAGACCCCTATGATTATACCTCAAAGTATAAGGTAGATGCTCTGGCTTTATCTTCTTGGGCTTAGTTGTTGCCTTTGATTTCTCTGCAGGCCGATTCCTTTGGGAGGCTTCTCCTGATACTCCTAGCATTCTTTGTCTTTCCTGCAACAAAACCTCTAATTAGATCCTTAATTGAACATCACAAAACATGACTTTAAAACCTTACTCTTTATATAGATAGCGAAGGAAGAACCAAGCATAAAAACATTCTAAACCATCTCCTTTAAAATACTACCAGGCTCGGGGCCAAAATCATTATTCAGATTTCAATAATAACAAGCAGGATCGGAGTCGAAACTGTCATGGCAACCAGAATCAGAACCGGAATGGAAATAAATTTGGTTTCATTTAGATTTTATAATTTCATATTTCATTTTGGTTCTGCTTACGCCTAGTTTATTGTTATTTTGAAAGAATGTGTTTTACTAAAAGCGGAGTCGGAGACAAGATGGAAATGGAATTGATACTCATTGGAAAACATGGTTCAAAGTCTAGATTGATTCTAATCTCGCTTCTGCCTATAATTACCATGATGTCATAAGTGTTTTTAATAGTTTGGTAAATGACTTCATGATTTTAAGTACTAGGTCATATCAACACTAAAGGGGCTTAAATATAACCTAATAAAACCATTCCCATATGACCGAGAGGCGACTGTACCTTTTAGGGCATCATATTTTAATTAAAAAAAACATGAGCACAGAAATGCGTAAAAAACCCTAAACTAAAAACCCTCAATACATAAAAATGAGGGCACGAATTTAACCCTATTTAAATTAATCAAACTGAATGCACAATAGATTCCTAAGTAAAAAACAAGATTTACAAAACCCTACTCATTGTGGAATCATAATTTAACCTACGCATTTAAAAACTAGGGCACCATGATTCGGTCACAACTAAAACGTGAAAACGACCGTGCTTTAAAATTAAAAAATAGGAAACAAAAATAAAACAAAAACAAGAAAATCAAAGCAAACAAAAAGTGAAATAAACAAAACATACGAACTTACAGAGAAATTTGCACGAAACCAAACAAATTGAGACGAACTGAAATGAAAAAACTCGAAAATAAAAAGAAGAACAAGAATGGAAAACCCTACCTCGAACGCCAATAAATAGGTTAACTTCCTAAGGCGATCTGCGTGCAAAAGTCTCTGATTCACTCACACAAAAGTTTCACTGCAACTCCAGTTCACTCTTCAATCTCTTAACAATTATGGTAATAACTATGCGTTAATCCCTAATTAAGGTAAAACTCGGAGTTTCACACATGCATGGCACCTTTCATTAATGAAATAAATGCAGCAGAGCGGAGTCAAAACTGCAGAAGGAACTGGCACATTACTGTCGTGCGACTTCAGTAAAAGTCAACATCCAAGAAATGGTGGGAGCAGAATAGGAAGGAAAAATGTTTCAGAAACTTATTTAAATTTCCAACTTGGTTCCTGTTCTGAGTCTGGGTCCGTTGACAAAGAATAAAATGAAACCAAACATCAAAATAAAACCAAAAGACCGAAACAAGAAAACTTAACATACAAAACCTAGTTAAAATTGAAAGACCAAAAAGCGGAGGTGGAGGCGGGATGGAAATGAATTTTGAAACTTTGAATAAATTAGGACTTAACTTCCATGCCTGCTCCGGCTCTGAAAAAGACAAAACAAAAAAGTTTAAAATAAAGACTGTCGAGATGGGGATTGGAATGAGTTTTGAAAGAAGTTTCAATACCCGATTCAATTCCAGTTCCGATTCCAGCAGAATAAACCAAAGAAAAACAAAGTATTGGAAAAGAAAGACTCCAAACTTTGTTTGAAAAACAACCCAGGATAAAAACACAAAGGGGGACCCATTTTGACCAAGGCAAAAGATGGGGTGGTTATGCAAGGCATAACAAATGGCGACTCAACTGGGAAAATGGTTTACCCATTTTCAAGATACCCAATTAAAATTTCAGTCACCCTAAAACTACTTGGTTTATGAAGCATGTTGACTTGAATAAGATCAGATACATCTAGAATAAGATTGAGCTGGAGTCTTAGATGTATGTGCTCATGAGTTATTTCTGAATCTGAGTGTGTGCATATATTGTGCATCATTCTTCATAGATACTTTCTTTGTTCTTGAATAACTATACCTAAGATTCAAGCTACATAAGTTGAGTCATCTAAATATCATGCAATAAAATCCTAGGTATTGCTCCACTGCCAGACAAGCATCCATAGCCCCGATAGAGATACCTCTAGTTCTCTCAAAGCATTGCTCTACTGCCAGTCAGGCGTCCATAGCCCTGATAGAGATACTTGATTACCCATTTGATATTGATTTTTCCTTTGAAGTTTCTTTCTTTTCATTATCATTATTTAAATTTACTCAAGCTTCTCTTGTGGAAATCTTTTGTGCACCTTTCTCAATACTCAGACACAATGGATTTGAAATGTGGGCTGAGAACTATAGTGGATTTCATGATAGTCTTGGAATCGTATTTTTCACTTGAATCAAAATCATAACCATCCTAAACAGATAGGCATTTACTTAGGCAGATGTTTTTCTAATTTGGTGATAGATTATTTTTTAATCATAATTCATGAGATATTCACAATGTATCTTCTATCCTTAATAACTTTTCAAACCCAAACTAGAATGATCATAAAACATAAGTTTCAGAACGAAATCCTTTTCAATGATGATGATGAAAATACCTAAACCAACTTCTCTCCTAGTACCAGTAGCATACTTTGAATAACAACCCCTTGTCTTGAGATGAATAAAATGAGGATCCCCAACAAAACAAGACAAACAAAACAAAAAAAAAATAGAAAGAGAACAAAAAAACAAAACTAAAAACAAAAAATAAAAATAGAAGCTTAATTACATATGATACAGTATAATACATTTTCTTTAAAACATCAGACCTTCTATGCACCAAAATAGTACTTGAGAAACCGACCATTAACTGGTAATGGAACAGGCTCTCCTATTAAGGTACTTAAACGAAAAACATTCTCGCCTAGTATCTCAGCCACTTGATATGGACCTAACCAGAGTCTATCAAACTTCTGGTGATCTCCTTTCTTTTCTCTGGCTTTATCCCATAGTAATACAAGGTCTAATATCCTAAAATCTTTTATATTGGCTCTTTTGTCAAACCAACATTTGACGACAACCTGACGCTTAGAGAATTGCTGCAAAGCAGCATCCCTTGCTCTTCCATGTTAAGAAAATTAAGTAATCTAACCTCAATGCTATCATCCTTGGTATAAAATCTCTGCATGAACTTAAGAACAAGTATCTATAAATGGATCGAGAAGATAGGGTCTTGGCCATATACTAACTTAAAAAGTGAATTTCCTAGAGCTGCTTTGATTTTGGTTCGATCTGCCCATAAGGAAAATCTCAACTAGGTGTGCCAATCTCTAGGATTGTTTTCTAGTAATTTTCTTATTACCTCCAACAAGTTTTTATTAGTGGACTCAGCCACTCCATTTCCCTGAGTGTAGTAGTTAGATGAATACTTCAAAATAATTTTATGCTCATATGCCCATTGAATGAATTCAGTAGAAGAAAAAGTAGGGCCATTATCACATACCAGAGAAAATGGAACTCCAAACCTAGTTGTGATGTTCTCAGTCAAAAACCTGATGACCACCTCTATGGTGTTATTCTTGCAGGGCTGAGCCTCAGTCCAACGTGTATAATAGTCAGTTGCACTCAAGATGAATTTATGTCCTACAGAAGAATTTGGATAAATAACACCTACGAAATCCAAATCCCATTGAGAAAATGGCCTTACCTCATACATTGGTTGCAAAGGCATAGCAGGATTTCTTTCCCTGGGTGTCGAAGTTTGGCACACATGACAAGTTTTGACATGTTGCTATGCATCCTGAAATACATAAGGCCAATAATAACCTGATTTGAGAATCTAATGAGCCAAAGCATCTGTAGATCCATGTACTATCCCATATCTTCCATGGAACTCAGAAATAGCATGCTTGGCCTCTTATTGATCTAAACAACGCAAGTAGATCCCCTAAAAATTATTTTGATAGATGGATCCCCCCTTTAGCATATAGTGAGCACTTTTCATCCTCAATGCTCTCCTTTGAGTAGCATTCATTCCTTCTGGACATCAATTATTAAGGAGGAAGAAAATCAAATTTGTGTACCAAGGATCCTTAGTAAATGACTGGATGGTATACTATTGACAAGTGATGTTTTTTTCCACCTCAGCCATTGCTTTTGATAAACCTTTCCCTCAAACAAGCTTCATTGGATGAATCTCTAAGAAAAATTATTGTAGGATTGCCAACCACTTCCCTCTTCGTTCTCCTAATTCACTTTGCATCAGAAGAGACTTTATAGCTAGATCTGGAACTATAGCCATTACTTGACTTCGAAGAATGTAATGTCTAAACTTCTTTATCACTCGTACTAATGCAAAGGCTTGTTTTTTTAGTGGTGAGTATCTCACTTCTACATTCTTAAATGGAGAGATCATGAAGGCAATAGGTCTTTCTTCTCCCTCTCCCCTTCCTTGTGTTAACATAGTTGCACATGAATGGTCAAATGCAAAGGAATAGATATAAAAAGGCTTTAAATAATTTGGACTTGTCAAAATAGGTGCCTCAGATATAGACTGTTTGATCTGCATGAAAGCAGATTTAGCCTCTTCACTCCACTCAACCTTTGCGTCTTTCTTCATCATTTCATTTAGAGGTTTGACAATCTCTGCAAACCCTGTTATAAACTTTCTAAAAAAATTGATCCTACCGAAGAAGGATCTCATTTCTTTCTTGCTACCTAGTCTTCTCAATTTCAGGATGGCCTCCACTTGATCAAGGTCTATGGATATCCCTTATTCTGATATGATGTCCCCCAGGAGTTTCCCTTCAGATAATCCAAACACACACTTCTTTGGATTAAGAGAGACACCATAACTTATACATTTCTTGAGAACCCTTCCCAGATCAGTAGCATGGTCTTCTCTATTCCTTGAGAAGATGGTTAAACCATCTACATAAAAAATAATACACTTTCCTATCAAGTATTTAAAGCCTACGTCCATTTCCCTTTGAAAGGTTGCTCCAGCATTGATAAGACCGAATCGCATCCTTCGATAGGCAAATGTACCCCATTTGGTGGTGAAGGTTGTTTTCATTCTATCCTCATGACTAACAAGAACCTAATTATAGCCAGAATAACCATCCAAGAAGGACATCATCTGAAATCCATTAACCTTTTGTATTACTTCATCCAGAGAGGGCAACGGGTAATTATCCTTCTCAGAAGCTTTGTTTAGATTCTTGAAATCAACACATAATCTGATCTCACCATTCTTTTTGCGTATAGGAACTAGATTTTCCACCCAAGTAGAATGTTAATCAGGAAAGGTTATCCTTGCAGATAGGAGCTTTTGTACCTCTTTCTAGATCAGGGGTTCTATTAAAGCATTGACTAGGTGTTGCTTCTGACTAAATGGATTGACTTCTACCTTGAGAGGTATGGTATGTGTGATCACCGAAGTGTCAAAGGTTTTTAGATCATCATAAAAAACTCAAAGCAATAGCTTCAATGTTCTGCTCTAGAACTTTAATTATCTTATCCTTAATTTCTTGAGGACAAGTCTTTCCTATGAGAAAAATCCTCTCAGGTCCTGAGTGAATCAGATTGACAGATTCATATTTCCCTCCTTCACTCTATGTGGGCACCCTTTGACGCGCCTGTAGGTCAAAATCAAATATTCTTTCCAAAGCTACCATCCCTTTTGGAATGCTATTAATTTTCAACTCCAATATCCCTTCTTCACTCTCTTTCTCAGGATCCCAATCTCCCTGATCTCTTTCAGATTCATCTATTATCTACCCTTGAAAAACATCAGAACTTTCCAAAAAGGCCAATATATGTTGATCATCATCAAATACCTGGAAATTTTGGAAATTATCAGGAACTGCTGGGATCGAGATTAGTTCAACTAAAAATATTTTTAGATCAGAATCTTGCATGGGGTCCAATGTGCTAGCAGCAATAGCAAGTGCATCTACAATTTGATTAGCTTCTCTAGGGATCAGACTAATCCCAAAAGCATCAAAATTTTCAATCAAATTTGAAACTCTATTTATGTTCACAACCAATCTTTTGTTATGACATGTATATTGGCTACGTACCTATTTTACAATCACCTCAAAATCTCCCATAACTATGAGAGCAATAACCTTCTTTTTATGAGAAAACATAAGGCCTTGAGCAAGTGCTTCATACTCAGCCACATTGTTTGTGCAGACAAACTACAATCTGTAAGATGCAAAGTAAGTTTTCCCTTTCGAGTTGGTTAGTTCAATCCCTGCTCCACTTCCTGCTTTAGATTTAGAACCATCGAATTTAAGAGTTCACAATTGCTCTTTGGCTGGGAGTTATTTCTTTTTAGAGGTAACACGGGATGACTTATTTGGGATGTGTGGCGGCTCAGAATTTTGCTAGTCACCAAAAATTGACTTGAAACAAAGCTCACTTGAAGATTTTTCTGTGTTTTCAACTTGCTCATAAATCAATTCCTGAACAACTTCTTAGGTTAAATTGCAATCTAACTCATCTTTCAGTAATTCCTTGGACATTGAAAAAGTATCTGGGGCAGGTGTATTAAATAGAAATTGAGACACCTCAGCCTCTTCTTGATTTTTAGACCTCATAACCTGAGTTTGTTCTACTGATGAGGAATCTCCCTCTTAAGAAATGCTAGTCCTAGTAAGAATGATAGCATCCTTGACCTGAAAAGATAACTCATTGATAGGGGTTTGAGGTTTCTCTTGACATATTTGTTGAGGCTGATCTACATGACTTAAAATATCTATCCATGATTGGCATGTTAACTCTGAATGATTGTGATAATGAATCGTACACCAATTAGGGAGTAAAAAATGACTCAAGTCAGTTTCCTCTCCTAAAAATAGCTTATCTTGTTGCAATTTCATTATTAGAACTTGCTGGTTGGTGCAGATCATTGGGTCACTATGTTCTAGGGGCAATGTATCCCTAGGATTAAGTAAAAAGAAAGTAAGGACTTCCTCTTGTTTGTAAACTCCTATTTCAGTCTCAAAGTATGCTACTTCATTTGAAGCATCATACTCTATGATCATATGCTTGGGTCTTGGTTCACTTTCGATCCTTATCTGCGTTGCAACCCCCTTCTAGGGTAGCCACATGTGAGAGAAATCCAAGGACAAATATCCCCAAATAATTTTCATTATCTCCCGACTTAGGAGCATACCATATGTCTCTTGGATGTCAGCCACTTGGATATCTATGTAGGTCTGGATCCTTGGATCTAATACAACCTGCACATGCATGTTCTTTAGTTTTCCTACAACATTGACCTCAGTTTTATCTAATTGAACCACTTTCTTATTGGTTGGGATAGGACTTAATGCTAACTTCTTACATATTGAAAAGGGCATAACATTTCTTGATGCTCTAGAGTCAAATAAATAGTTATGCAAATTCTTTCCAAAAATCCTTAAACTTAAAAGAAAAGGTGGGGTACCAGTCTTACCTTTATAGATAGTTATGTTTGTCTCCTTTACAGGAGTCACTTTACCTTTTCCTTTTAAATAGTCTGACTCCTCCAAGGCTTTCAATACCACTTCACGTTGAGCTGGGCACCACTTCATGATGTCAAAGAATGACAATGATGTCTTTTGTCTCTATAGTTCTGCAATAAAATCAAATTTTGAATCATTCCTCACTTGATACTTAGGAAAAGGAGGCAGATTACCTCTATTTTGAGAGTCAGAAGGTCCCTTTGGTGGTGGTGGATTATTATCTGCATTTTGGTTAGGTGGGACCATATTGTTTGGAGGTGCAGATGTAGTAAATGGGCCCTTATTCTGATTTCTCAGAAAATGACCACCTTTAGACTAAAGGCTTGGGCATCATACACATCCTCCTCTGGCCCATTGTCTCCCTGCATGGGAAATTGGTATTTCTCTTCAATAGTCTCATAAGTCATAGTAGTACTTACTAGCCCATTGTCTTGATTGGATTTTCCTGCTGGAGGATGGGCATCATCTTGTGCAATCTTTACCATCTTCTCCATTTCCATGCAGTTAACCTCAGAATGTGTTGCAGTATCATGTAGCCTACACGAATTACTCATAAAATTAAGGTCAGCCACATTAGCAATATGTCATCTCTCCTCACCTGACTGATAATTATGGGGAACTCCCCCATTGTTAGGTCCAGTATTCCACTACCTATTGTTGTTGTTGAACCTCTAGTTATATCCTCTGTTTTGATTTTGGTAATTTTGGTTAGAGGAATTTTGATTCTGAAAGTTCTAGTTGGTGTTTAGATTCCCATTCTGATTGAAGTAATTTCCCTGATTGTTGTATCCTCCCTGGTTTTGATAATTCTAATTTTGGTTGTGGGGAGGTTTTTTCCTAAGTTGTGCCATGTCATTAGACATTTGAGATAGACTCTTCTTTAGAGTTTCTAGCTCACTGGTTAGTTGAACAGTTTGTTCATTTTGCACATTTTGCACTATGGCTCGGGAATGAACATGGGTTGATCCTCCCGCCTGTTGTTGTTCATTTTGAGGTTGTTGGGAAGAATCTTGATTTTGAGGTTGGTGGACCTTGTAACTCGGATACAGGTTCATATTGGGAGTAAGACATCCCTGGAACAGTGTTGTTCAATGGTGGGTTAGGCATCTGATAATTCATGGGAGGGAGAGTTGCTCCTAATCCTCCTGATTGCAGACTTATCTGCTGTTGCAATTTGATAACTAGATGATAAACCTTAGATAGGGAGTCAATCTCATTGGGCTAATAAGTTCTCTGCAAGAATAGGTCATTCAAGGGATCAACAGCTCTTAAGTATGCCTGAATGGCAATATTCTTAGCTACCAAGTAAGGGTCTTGCAACCTACGAAACATCCTTTGGAATCTAGTATTAAATAGAGGTAGTGGCTCATGATGCTCCTTTATTATGGTGGAAAACTGGTGATACAAGATGGCAGGGTCTACATAAACCCAAAATTGATTAATGAATGCATTTTCTAAATCTGTCCAACCCAGAATAGATCCCCGGGGCAGATTCAAGTACCAATTATATGCCATATCCCCCAGACAATAAGGAAACAATCTACATACCACATCCTAATGAGCAACTTCAGCGCGTGTACAAGCATCTTTAAATGCTTGTATATGCTCCTCAGGACTTCCTGATTCACCATGTATGTACTTGGGACAAAACTTTTTTGGGTTCTTTGGTAAGTCATGGATTCCTCTTGGAATAGTCCCTAACGGACAAGGGTTATTCACAAAATAAGCCATGGGTAGAATTGGTTGAGCAAGTGGTGAAATAGGCCGAATTGGTGGTGATATTGGCCTAACACGAGGAGGTGATGTAGGTTGAATTGGTGGTGGTGTAGGTGGATTTGGTTGAAATCCAGATGGAGTAAGTGGTGTTGGCAATGTAGGTATCAATATTCTATGAGCATGGGGTCTAGGTCTAACCGAGGTTTGGAGTTCTTCCAATGGTTCGGGATCAGTAGAGGATCTAATAATCCTCCTGTATTTCTCCAGTGAGAATGACACAATGTGAGCCAACTTGTTCCTTCATGCCCTCCTTCTGGCACCAGATCTGTTGATGGTGAAAATGACACAAGCAACATTAAAATAGAAAATTTCTACTCTATTTCTCTTGAAAAAGAAAGACAACATATAGTAGCCTCACTCCCAAGGTCCTGGTAGTTGGTTCTCAACTATCTGGTGTCAGTCAATCAGTTCATGTAACTATAATATTCAAGGGGCCTTTGCTAGTAATAACGAATGCAAGCAATGACTTATTCATCGAACTATCTTTAAATAAAAAAGGGTTTTGAAATAAAAGAAAAAGATAGATTTGGGTGTACATCAGCAAATAGGAATAAAAATTATCTAATATCTAGACATATATCTTCAATAATGAATGTTCTTCCAACAAATCAAGAAAACCATAGCATGATGCAATTTATAGAATAATCCATACTATTGCATGCATCTAAGGTGCTTAATTTAACATCACAATCACACATCATAAATATTCCAAAGATAAAAGAACACACTTTCATTCGTTGCCAAGATCATAAATCAACAGACTTCAATAAATTTAATTTATAGATAATTTAATGAAATAATTCTTAAATTTGGTTGCTTCTAATGACTTTCATCACATAAGAAACACTCATGCTTCAGCACAATCAATGAAATACAAATAGATTATGATTCATCAACCTTATCAAGTAAAACTCAATTCTAACACCATATTGCATAAAAACCCATAATTATATTCAACTGTAAATAAAGTAATAATGTATCTCTGTAACAACTAAGAAAATATTTTATCTCCTACTATCAGGTAAACAATTCTATTCTCTATTAGCTGACCCTTACAATATGATACCTCACAAGTATTTATAGATATACAAAAATTTGAAGTCCTTTCTATTTTAGGTCAATCCACCTTTTCAGGGTTTAAAATCATCTTGGAAACTCGATTAAACTGGAATAAAAGAAAAGAGAGGGGAAAGAAAGCCATGTGTCCACAAATCGCCAGTTGTGCATGCAAAGAAGAAACCATGCATGCATGAGGCTATCAACTATGCATGTGAAGCCTGATCTACAATGTACTCATCATAACTGGAGAAGAATTGTTGAAGCACCTCCAAATCCGGCCCATCAATCCAACTCTCTTCAAATTTGATCCTTTCTAGCTCCGCAACAGCAAATCCTCTCATGTCCTTTATCTTGTTCAACTCCCTCTTAGCTGCCCTTATCTCTTCTTTAATATCCATTAATCGATCTAGCAATAGATCTTCACCATCATCTCCTTTTTGTATGACCTCTTTAAACCTATCATCCCATTTTTCCTTTATTTGGTTCAAAGGCAAGCCCTCTTTTACTAGTATATCAACATTCACTATGCTAGCAATAACTACTTCCAACTCCTCAAATTGTTCATTCAAATCCTTGACAGAATCTTGAACCTCATTTTTATGCTTATATAGAAAGTTAGACATAAACTGAAGTATGTTGGAAGTCTTTTCCAAAAAATCTTTATTGTCTTCTTCAAGTATTGACTGTTCTAGAAGAGTGGATTTTGTAAAATTTGCTAACCTCCTTCAACCTCTGGCTATATCCCCTATACTCCTCTTCCTGATCTCCCAATACCTTGACATACTGGTTCATTTCCTCTATTACCTCCTTCATCATTTTGTAGACCTCAAAACTATTGTCCAGCACTTCATTTATTTCCTAATTCATCTTATCAATCCACCTATCCAACATCTCTGTCTTACTCCTTACCTGTACCAAATCATCCACCTCTTTCTTATAAAATAATTGCCTTGTAAACAACAAAGAGGTAAATGTCAGCACTACACCAGATAACTTTGTCTCGATAAATCCATCACACCCATACGTCCCACTCACCTTCCATAATCATGTAGATTCATCCTCATTTCGTGCAACACCGGCCTATCCATTAAACATACAAAATTCTCTACCACAAGGAGAAGGTGGTATGTTCCGAACCACAAGATTTACTAACCCATTCTTCATCTAGAGGAGCCTACCATCTTTTCCTCCATTACCGCTCACATTCATATCACCTCTTGGATTGGGTCTTCCCCCCTACCCACCGCTAGTATCTCAAATCCAGGAAATCCGAGCATCACATCGAATACTCTCCTTTTTTCAGAAACATCACAACAACAAGTAGCAACCACTCAAGCCACCGCAGTCAATACATCATTCGGTCCTCAAATCTCTCAAAACATACCTTCTCAAGGATCGAGCATCTCAACCACACCACCAACAACCCAAATCCCGACCACCAACATAACCCTTTCGCCCGTCACAATGGTTAGCACCATTCCCAATCCACCACCAATACCACCAAAAGCTAATGTGATGAATTCATTCATCACCATGATCCAAACCAATCATCAAAGGGTACTAAAACAAAACCAACAAGTTGCTCAGCAAGCGCAAGCATAACTAGCTGCCCAACAATCTGCACAAGCCTAGTAAGCCACACAAGCTATGCAAGTGGCTCAAGTAGCCTAGCAAGCATAAGGTCAAACTCAAGCCCAGCACCAGGCTCAATAGGCACAAGCACAATACCAAGCACAACTGCCAGCAATTCATCAACAAGAATACCAACAAGCCCTGCAAGATTTTTAAGCACAGCAGAAAACTAAACAACAAGCTTTCTTGGCACAACAAGCTTTGTTGGCACAACAACAGCTAGACCAGCAACAAGCATTGTTGGCGCAATAGTAGCTAGACCAACAACAAGATTTTTTGGCACAACAACAGCTAGAACAACAACAATATTTATGGGAAGAACAACAGATGGACCAACAAAAAGCTTTGTTGGAACAATAGCAGGAAGATCAGCAACAGGCGTTATTGACACAAATGTAGACATATCAGCAGGCCTTGAATGAACAACAGATCTTACAGAAAACTCCCACCAATACCCCTCTCATAAATAAAACAACCCAAAACACATTCATCCCACCCCCTGATCTGCAAAATGATGTTACAACACAAATTAGGCTACTCTCACAGAAAGTATTAGACCTCCAATCAGGGAAAACAACCAAAACGCTGGGGAATTTGTGCTCCTATCCCTTTGGCAGAAGTCTCACAATGGTATCGTTCCCAAAGGGACTCGAGATCCCCAAATTCAATAAGTATAATGGGATGGGAAACCCTAAAAATCACGTCAGGGAATTTCAAGTACATTGCATGGAGGTCGTATACAATGACACATATCTAATGCGACTTTTCCCTCAAAGTCTTACTGGTTTTGCCATGGAATGGTTTTCTCGCCTACCCACACGCATTAAAACATTCCAGGAAATTATGGAAGCATTCCTTAAAAATTATTCCTTCAACATGGGTGTAGATGTTAGTTTGGAAGAACTATCAATGCTCAAACAAAGAAAAGGAGAGTTAATCGCATCCATCTTGCAAAGATGGTGATACAAGGCCAATTAGAGCAAGTGGACCATGCCAGAAGAACAACAAGTTTGCACAATCATATCCAATCTAGATGAAAACTTGGCATTCTACTTAAAAATTCAATGCATCACATCGTACGATCAATTAATCCCAAAGGCACTCAACATCGAAAGAGCCCTTACTGCGCAAGGAGGCACATCAACATTTACTGCACCATAGGATAACTGCCTGCCCAACAATTATAATGATAAACCTCGAACGTGGTCGAGGAAAAAAATATCACAAATGACGGCGTGGTCGATTCTAAGGTGGTCATAAATGCTCCTAAACAGAATATCCAAACTCATCACCAGCCATAGAATCGCAATCACAATAATGTGCAAACTAATGCAGTAGTAGCACAACAACAACCACTTCCCACTAATCAAATCAATAACTTGGGAAATCAAGGAGGACCACCTCCCCGAGGAAAATATCCTCCCAAGCGGAAGTTCACAGCTCTGGGAGAATCAATTGAATCCATAATGAATAAAATTGGTCAAAGAAAACCTTATCAAAGTCTCTAACTCTAAGCAATATGCGGAACCCATGACCAAACCACCATGGTACAATGAAAACCTCCTTTGTGATTTTCACAAGATCAAGGGACATACGACCGCGAATTGCATGAGGCTAAAGAATATCATCTAAGACCTTATTGAGGACAAGATGATAAACATTGAACAACCAGCTAGAAACCACGACCTCAAAATATACATAAATTCAATGCCAAATCATAATCAAGGAAATAGTCAAGGGAAAAACAAAGGCAAGCAAAAATATGCTAGTGCTAACCTAGTATATGAAGAGATAGTCACATGTGTAGATGAAATGGTCATGGTTATTAATGTCAAAGGAGCCAACACTAACTATGGAGTCACCACATGTGGCGACAAGGTCACCATTGCAAAGGCACCACAACCATCTAAGACCCCCATTTCAAATACAAAAGTCATCCCATATGACTATAGTGTCATCGACCAGCTGAAGAGAACCCCCACACAGATCTCCATCATGGAACAGATAAAAATTTATGTTCCCCATAGAGAAATTTTTGATGAAGCATTAGCAGCATCCACCATCTCCACCACTCTTGACAAGGAATAGTTTCAGGCTATGGTTGGTAATATTGTCATACTAAATCTCTTTACATTCTCCCATTAAGATTTCCCCCCCTGGCCATCTCATAATCGTGCACTTCACCTTCAAGTGTTGATCCACAAAAAGAAAGTTAAAAGGGTCTTGGTGGATGGAGGTGCAAGCCTTAAAATTTGTTCTCTCAAACTTATAAAGAACTTGGGATTTGCTGAGGATTCCATTAACAAGAACAAAAGAATCACTATAAGAGCATATGGTGATCAAGAAAGAGTGTCTTAGAGCACTATTAAAACCCCAGTCCAAGTTGGACCAACAACCATGGATACTACCTATCAGGTCCTTGACCTCGACCAACCATATAACATCCTCCTAGGATGTCCACAGATCCATGGAATGAAGGCAGTGGCCTCAACATATCATCAATGCATCAAATTCTTGTACCAAAATGAGGAGGTCACCATACATAGGGATCCCGAACCATTCGCCTACTGCAAAAAATTGGAAGCCAAGTTTTATAAAATCCCTCAAGTATTAAAAAATGATGAAGGTCTATCCACTACATACATTGACCCATCTAACCTTGCCTCCACTTCTACGACAGAGACACCCACCATCCCTAATATATCTGGCATCAAACTCATGGTCCAGGACAATGGATGCGGAGACTAAAAAATGAAGAAGAGTTCATTTGTTGTAGGAGAGTTACCACAATCTCCTAGGTCACATGGGAAACCTCGATCGACTAAAACACCCATCCACACCCTTAGGGTAGACCCCTCTGGATTTCGCCATTGGGGAGACCTAAGTCAGGAAAATATTGGTGAGAAAGATATTTCAAGCATAATATAGCATGATGCAAGACTCACACCCACATTACCTATGGATGAAGCCAAAAAAGGGTTACAAATAATGTTTGGTATAGGCTACAATAAAAACAAAAGCCTTGGAAGGAACAATGATTGACGGTTGGAGCCCATCATTGCAGAAAGAAGAATGAGGAAACTTGTCCTTGGATGTACTCCCCTGAGTACAACTGTACGTGGCAGAGGTACCCCCAGTAGGGAAGTTAGGTCCCTTCCCCAAGTATCAGCAACCACCCTTAGACAACCCGTATGCACAAGTATCCCACTTGACAATTTAACTTTTGCCGTAACTGATGTTTGCGCCAGTAGTGACGATGATGATACCATAGTAAGCCTTCCCATGCTCTTTGAGGATTCCTCCTTACTAATGATTAGTACCTCACCCACTAAGTCAAACCAATCAACCCACAAAATCAATTTAGTATATCCTCAACTCATCGATCACAACCAATGAGGACCGCCAATTCTAGACTCATTCGAAAACGATGAGGCTCTCTCAAAATTCATGGGACTAATGGATGCAGTTTCGTGCGGGGATCATAAGGTGGGTTTCGACATAACATTAGAAACTCAAGCATATTACAAGGAGACAATTGAGTCCTTCAATCGCAAAAGAAAAATAACGAGAATAAGCTAAGAGTTATTGAGTGAAAACCACATTATGACACTCTCTAACCACAAAATAGTAAAAATAAAGGATGCATCCAATGGTGAAAACCTCTTTGAGGTGCCGGAGGATGAAGGATTCAATCTCCCCCTACTACACTGCATCAAAAAAATCAGTAGTCCTAGGAGAGCAGTATAATCATGTCAACTTGGGAATAGAGATAGCACCATAAATCACTTTCTATGCTGAGTCACTCTTGATAGAAGAACAAGAACTACTAGCAGCATTTCTAAAAGAAAGAAAGGTAAATTTTGCATGGATCTATGTTGACATGCTAGGTCTGGATCCAGAAGTTATAGTTCCTTATTTGGTTGTTTACCCTAGAGGGAAGCCAGTAAGACAAAAATTAAGAAAAATGCATCCCCAGATAGCCTTGCTAGTAAAGGTAGAATTATAGAAGCTCCTAGATGTTGGCTTCATATGCCTGATCGACTATCCAGAATGGGTATACAATCTTGTACCAATTTCAAAACCAAATGGGGGTATCCGTATCTGCACAGACTTCAGAGACCTCAACAAATCATGTCCTAAGGATGACTTTCCACTACCTAACATTGACATGATAGTGGACATGACAACCAAACATGAGATGTTATCACTAATGGATGGCTTCTAGGGGCATAACTAGATAATGATTGCAAAAGAAGACCAACATAAGACAATATTTACATGTCCATGGGGCACCTACTGCTGGAATATGATGTCATTTGGGCTAAAAAATATAGGGGCTACATATCAGAGAGCCATGACACTAATCTTCCATGACATGATACACAAAACCATCGAAGATTATGTGGATGACATACTAGAGAAATCAAAGAAAAGACAGAACCACATAGCAACCCTAAGTGACATCTTTGACAGACTGGAGAAGTACATGGTCAGGCTCAACCCCAAGAAATGTGTCATTGGGGTACAGTCAAGTAGACTTCTAGGATACATAGTGTTGATGAAAGGAATAGAGGTGGACCCCGCAAATGTTAAGCCAATCCTCGACAAGGAAGCACCAAGGACACTAAACAAGTGAAGCACAATATAAATGGAAGTATGAAAATCTTATTCTAATGAACAAACTATCAATCCCATGGGGGAATTGGTGTTGATTGGTATGTCAAAATCAGCCCTTTCCCAATTCCTGTTTGTAAGTTGGATGATTGTGATGGTGATATCAGCTGGTTTGAATGGAATGAACAAGATTAGCTCTCAATTTAGGAGAGTAACCTTGCATGAAATATGTGAAATTTGTGGATGGAATGAAGTATAGTATACTTGCTTGAATTGTGGATAATAAAATGAAGAGAGAAGCCTCCAATTTATAGATTTTCAAATTGGAAAAGAGAGTAAAATAGAGCAATGTGGGATCATTCAACATCCAATGGCCAAGTGCCACTTGTCAAGATGTGAATGGTTGATGGTTGTGCACATTTTGGCCAAAGTGCCAATAAATGCAATTAGGTGGAATTTCAAATTTGAAAAATGACATGTGAGAGGGAAAAAGGAATGAAATAAATGCCACTTGGCTCAATGCACAAGGACATGTAAGAGGAGTGAATACCTTATTGGATGTACAATCTACTTGGACTTTTTGAATTCAAATTGAAGGAATATTCCCTTTTGATGCCATGTGAGGGAAAATAGATGAATTAATAAATCAAATAATTGATTTATTGTGTAAGTTGCATTCTCTAGAGAATGTGACATAAATTAAGATTAAGTTAATCAAAGCTTAATTAATTTAATGAGGAATTTAGGAGATGTGACAATTTAGACTTAAATTGATGAACTAATTTAAATCGGAATTGAGAGAAGTTGATTAATTAAATGATTTTGATTTATTCAACTAAGTGGAAAAATGTTAGATTAAATCAAATAAGGTATAATTTATTTAATTTAATAAGAGGACTTTAGAAGCTTTAATCAAATAAAATGATTTATTTAATTAAATAGAGCCAGAAGATTAATTAAATTAAATTGATTAATTTAATCAAAGAAGGAGAAAGACTTAATCAAATAAACAATGATTTATTAAATTAAGAGACAAAATTTGTTGAAAGGCTGAGAGTATGATTTAGGAAGAAATGTTGTTAATAATCAGGATCAAGTGAGTTGAATTGAGATTGCACATTTTCCATGTCTACATTTTGCCCCTCTTTGAAGCAATGTACTTGTTGCATTGATTCAAAGAATAAACTGTCGTGATCAAAGTTCAAAATTTCTAAAATTTTCAAATGCCCCATTGCTGCCCCAATGAGAAGAATTACACTGGTATAATGCCCCCTTGAGAGATCAGGTGGAAATGTTAATTTCCCAATCGATATCACAATAAAATGTGAGACGAGTGGTCCTATTGATCAAAGGATGAAAGATAATTCTTTGATGCAAACAAATCTGATGATGTATAGACAGTCATCGACTATGGGTAGTCTCGTGTATATATTGATGCAAAACTGATTTTAGATAGAAATGTTAGTAAAGATAGAAGATTGAGAAGAATGGAAGGATGATCCACAAAAGATGATGATTGATGATGATTGCTTATCAGGAGTTGGGATTTTCAAATGACCAATTACTTTATGTTTGATAGCACATATAGGTACAATGCATCAAGGTATAAAAGACTAGGATAGTGTGGTACCTTGTGTGATGAAATGTGACTTGACAATCAGATAGGAGTATTCTTGTTCACACTTAGCATACATACTTCATTCAGGATGTGGTTCAAACATTCTAAACACCTCGAGCCAAAACATAGGAAAGAAAGCTTTCTTATGTGGTCAACAAGATATCTAAAACATCCTCTCCACAAACCAAACAAAGCATATGTGACTAAGTTATTTTACAAGTGTGTCCCACAAGCATAGTAGATAAAAGAGACAATGATCTTTGCCCCATTCCTTTCTCTCTAAACCTGTTTTGTTTAGGCATCATCAAGAGGTCCTTGGAATGAGTGCAAAATAAGATAAGTCGATAGAAGACCAAATAAAGCAAACCAACAAGCTAATGTTCTTCATATCGCTACCCAAGGCTAAACTATTGTGGGGTACCTGATGCTTATGTCCATTGTGGGAAGGATTCATCCTAGGACATGTAGTGATCAGGGTTTTGATGAGAATGATTGGGTGATAAGCTATTGATACTCTGAGTTGACCAACTTGCTTGTTTACTGACTTAGGCTTTTCAGACTCTGATGATTAGGGTATTCATTTTTCAACCTGCTAGACTTGCTTCTAACTAACTCACTAAAGGGTGATGATGACGATTAATTTATTATGAACGGTGATTATTGTGGGTGAAAGCAATTTGAGATGGATGCACCATTTTGGATTTTCAAATATTTTGAGGTTGTTTTTGGTATTTTCAAAGTGTTTTGCAAATTTTTTGGTATTTTTGAGATTTACGGCAAAGAGACTAACTTAAAGACCTATCATAGGGGTCTCAGGAGCTGATCCATAGATTAGTCTTGCCTACATTATATACGCAGAGACCATGTATTTCGACTGACAACAAACTTGACTCAATGATGAGATAGATGAGCAAACAGATTGCCATTTTATTGTGATGGACACTTAACGACTGACCTAAATGTGAAACAGATGGGTAAATGAATTACGAATGCAACAGACGCCTAAAAGACTGACCTAAATATGAAATAGATGAGCAAATGGATTGCCAATGCAACAGATGCCTAAAGGACTGACCTAGAAGTCTCAGGGGATGACCAAAGATCAACCTTGCCTATGTTCAATCTCAGAGACGATGTAGTTCAGCCAAGGTGGAAGACTGACAAGACTCTATGATGAAATTTTGAAGATTTTTTGAGATTTTCAACATGTTTTGGATTTTGAATTATTTTTCCAAATGTTTTTACATTTTTAATGTTTAGGAAAATCACAAGAATATACATGAATCCGATCCAGCGCTAGTTTCAAGGACATGCCCCCAGCATTAAGTGATAGACTACTTCAATAAAGGTAGGACAAACTGACCTTAGGAATATGCCAAGTAGTACTATGGTGGAATAAGATATGGTCAACAGCTGAGGCTATGGTATGGATGTGAGCGAACGGGTGGATGGATTATTAATGAAATATGATTGAATGGATGAGTGAGTCATGTAGATCATGGCAGATGGGGAGTGCTTTATTTACACTTGGCGCTTGTTTGCTAGGTTTTCACCAAGGTACTTGTCCAGAGCACCACCGAAGTGATTTTCATTAGAGGAAAAAAAAATTCTTTACGGTTTTCAATCCTTTTTCTAATTTTTTGGATTTTTGCATTTTTTGCTTTTTTTGTTGTTACCAAGACACCTGTTTGCTAGGTTTTCATCAAGGTAACCTTTTTTTCAGGACTTTTTCTGATTTTTTTTGTACTTTTTGGTTCTATACCTTGCAAGTTCTTAGGCATTAAACTTTTTGAGTTGAGAGTTGTTCAAAGGCTCCTATAGAGGCTTGCCTTCTGGTGTTGCTAATTGATATGCTCCTGATTTATAGTTGGCTATGATGACAAAAGGTCCCAACCAGTTGGGCTTAAATTATCCTTTTCTCTCTGCATTTGGAAAATTATTTTGGTTCTCTTTCATCACAAGGTCGCCGACTTAGAAGATGTGTTGCTTGATCTTCTTGTTGTAGCTTCGTTTTAGGCGATTCTAGTAGACTTGTAGATGATTTAGGGCATCCATGCACCATTCATATAGTAACTCTAGCTCATTTAGTCTTGTAACCCTATATTCCTCATCTATGATGAGGTTCTGCAATGATATCCTTAGTGATGGGAGATCAATCTCGATAGGGAGGATGGCTTCTGATCCGTAGACCAGGGAAAATGGGGTGGGTCTTGTTGGCGTGTGAATGTTGGTGCACTAGGCCCATAAGGTGGGATTTAACTGTAGATGCCAATCACAACCGGAGTCATTGACTGTTTTCTTAAGGATCTTCAGAATTTTTTTGTTGGTAGCTTTTGCTTGGCCATTGCCTTGTGGGTAATATGGTGTGGAAAAGCGGTGATGGATTTTGAATTTTTTGCGCAAGTCACAGACATCCTGATTCTTGAAGGGTGTCTCTTTATCAGAGAAAATGGATTGGGGAACACCTGACAAATGAGGTAGTTCAGGATGAACTTGGATATCTACTTTCCAATGATGTAGGTCATGGGAATTACTTCGACCCATTTTGTGAAATATTTTGTGGCGGTGATGATGAACTTGTGTTCGTTGGATGAGGTGGGTGAGATTTTACCTATGAGATCAAGCCCCCATTGGGAAAAGGGCCAAGGTGTAGCAATAGGATGTAGTTCTTGAGCTGGTGTATGAATGAGATCTCAATGCCGATGGCACTATAGACACCTTCTGACAAAATCGTGTGCCTCTCTTTCCATTGTTGGCCAGTAGTACCCGGTTCTTAGTAGCTTCTTGGCCAAGGTCATACCACTTGAGTGTGAACCGCAAGTGCCATTGTGTACCTCAGTCAAAGCAGTCAGGGCTTCCTCAAGTTTTAAGCAATGTAACAGGGTTCCATCGATGCTTCTACGGAAGAGGGTTTCTTCTAGGATGACAATTCGTAAGGACCTTTTGACAAAGGTTCGCTTGAGGTTCGGGGTAATGTCGGCTAGGAGGACTCCTAATCTTAGATAGGTGTAGATTTCATGGTACCAAAGATCACTGGGAACAATGAATTCACATGCATATTCTAACTCTGGTACCTCGAAAGTGGGTATGAGAAGCTGCTCCACCAGGAATTTGTGTTTCGAGACATTGTGTGGGATATCTAGCAAGGATCCAATCGTTGCCATTGCATCAGTTTCTTTGTTGTTTCCCCTCGATATTTGCTCAAAGGTGATATCAATAAAAGATTATTTGAGGCTTTCTACCACCTTCTTCTATGGTTTAATCTTATCATCCTTAGTTTGGTATTCACCGTTGACTTGGTTAATGATAAGCTGTGAATCTCCATAGACCTTTAATGCCATTATTCGCCACTGTGCTACAATTTTGAGACCTATGGTTAAAGCCTCATACTCTGCAATGTTGTTTGTATAGGGGAATGCCAACTTATAATATCTTGCTATGCAATCCCCTTGTGGGGTGATAAAGAAGACACCGGCTCCCGATCCATGTTGTGTGTGGGAGCTGTCAAAGTATAGTTTCCAATGATCGCCTATACTGAGATTGAAAATGGACTCATCTGGAAACTCTGATATGAGTGGATTATCTACGTAGATTGGAGCTTTTGCCAGTTGTTTCATAATGACTTCTCCTTTTATTTCCTTTCGCTCCACAAACTCGATGTCATACTCTGACAATATCATTACCCATTTAGCCATCCTTCCCGTGAGCATAGCTTTTGATAGTAGATATTTTAAGGGATCTATCTTGGTGATGAGCTTGATTTTATGTGTCAACATGTAGTGTCAGAATTTTTGTGAAGCAAACACTACTGCTAGGCAAGCTTTCTCAATGAATGTGTAGTTTAACTTGTGGACAACCATTGTCCTGCTAATCTAATAGATCGCCCTTTTTGTTCCATTTTCATCATGTTGAGCTAAAAGAGCACCCAGAGCTACTGTTGTTGCTGAGATGTATAAGATCAATGGTTTCCCTGCAATGGGTGGCATTAACACAGGTGGCGTAAGTAGCTATTATTTTATTTTGTTTAATGCTTGTTTGCACTTTCTGTCCCACTTGAATGCTACCCCCTTGTGCATTAGATGTGAATACGCAATCTATTTGCCTTCCAGTTGCACTATGAACCTTCGAATGGACTCGAGTCTACCTTGTAATCCTCTAAGTTATTTCAGTGTTCTTGGTGCTCCCATACCAAGGATTGCTTTTACCTTTGCATGATCCACTTCTATCCCTCTCATTAACACTATGTATCCCAACAGTTTTCCAGATTGTACCCCAAAGACATATTTCTTTGGGTTGAGCCTGACCATGTATTTTTCCAATCTATCAAAGATGTCACTTAGGGTTGCTATGTGATTTTGCCTCTTCTTTGATTTAGCCAATATGTCATCCACATAATCTTTGACCATTTTGTGTATCATGTCATGGAAGATTAGTGGCATGGCTCTCTCATAAGTAGCCCCTGCATTCTTTAGCCCAAATGGTATCACATTCCAGCAGTAGGTGCCCCAAGGACATTTGAATGATGTCTTATGTTGGTCTTCTTTTGCAATCATTATTTGGTTATATCCTGAGAAGCCATCCATCAAGGATAGAATCTCATGTCTGGTCATCATATCCACTATCATATCAATGTTGGGTAGTGGAAAGTCATCCTTAGGACATGCTTTGTTGATGTCTCTGAAGTTTGTGTAGATATGGATGCCCCCATTTGGTTTTGAGACCGGTACAAGGTTGGATACCCATTTTTGATAGTCAATCGAGCGTATGAAGCCAACATCTAGGAGTTTTTGTAGCTCTACGTCGACTAGCAAGGCTATCTGGGGATGCATTTTTCTTAACTTTTGTCTAACTGGCTTAGCTCCAAGGTAAACAGATAAATGATGAACCACCACTTCCAGATCTAGACCTGGCATGTCAGCATAAGTCCATGCAAATGTTACCTTCCTTTCTTTCAAAAATGTTGCTAGCAGTTCTTGTTCCTCTATTAGGAGAGACTCAGCATAGAAAGTGATTTGTGGTGCCGCCTTCATTCCCAAGTTAATAGGATTACACTGCTCTGCCAAGATTGCTGATTTTTCTTGATGTAGAGTAGTAGGGGGGAGATTAAATTCTTCATCCTTCGGCACCTCTGAGAGGTTTTCACCATTGGATGTGTCCTTTGTTTTTACTATTTTGTGGTTAGAGAGTGCCACAGTGTGGTTTTCACTCAATAACTCTAAGCTTATTCTCGATATTTTTCATTTGCAACTGAAGGACTCAATCATCTCCCCATAATATGTCTGGGTGTCTAAAGTGGTGTTGAAACTAGGCTTGTGATCCCCACACAGAACTGTATCCCTTAGTCCCATGAATTCTAAGAGAGCCTCATCATTTTCGAATGAGTCTAGAATTGGTGGTCCTCATTGGTCTTGATCGATGAGTTGAGGGTATACTAAGGTGATTTAGTGGGTTTGTTGGTTTGACTCAGTGGGTGAGGCACTAATAATTAGTAAGGAGGAATCCTCAAAAAGCATGGGTAGGCCTTTTATGGTATCACCATCATCACTACTGGCACAGACATTAGTGACGTCAAAGCTGAAGTTGTCGAGTGGGATGCATGTACATATGGGTGGTCTAAGGGTGGTTACTAGAACCTAAGGGGAGGACCTAACTGCCCTACTAAGAGTACCTCTACCACATATGGTTATACTCGAGAGAGTACATCCAATACCAAGGTTTCGTATTCTTCTTTCTGCAATGATGGGCTCTAGTCGTCCATCACTATTCCTTCCAAGGCTTTTGTCTCTATTGTAGTCCATGCCAAGCATTATTTGTAGCCCTCTATTGGCTTCATCCATAGGTAAGGTGGGTGTGGGTTCTGCATCATGGTATATTATTCTTAAAATATACTCCTCACCAACACTTTCCCGACTTAGGTCTCCCCAATGGCGAAATCCAGAGTTGTCCTCCCTAAGGGTGTGGGCAGGTGTTTCATTTGGTCGAGGTTGTCCATGTGACCTAGGAGATTGTGGTAACTCTCCTACAAAAAATTCACTCTTCTTCATTCTGGAGTTGCCGCATCCATTGTCCTGGTGTTGTGCCTTTTGCACACACGCCCCATTCGGAACGGGGACCTTCTTTCCCTCTTTGCTTTTTTTTGGTCCTCTTTCATTTTGCCTCATTTTGCGTACCCATTTTTGTGCCCCTGCAGGGGGTGGCATGTTTACCAATGCCATATTTTAAGTCTCAGGTTATCCAAGTATTCCTTGTCAAAATTCTGGCATTTGTGGCAATTTCTGGGTTTTCCCCTTTCGGAATTCCTCTTCTGGGTTTCCCCTTTCGGATTTCCCCTGCCGGATTGCCCCTTCCGGATTGTCTCTACCGGGTTTCCTCTACTGGCTTTCCTGTCGATCTTCGCTCTTTTCAAACGGCGGCCCCTGGATGGCTTTTTGGACCCCGGACTCCAGACCTCCCGCCGCCCCTACGTTTTCAAATCCACCAACCAAACCTGCAACCGTACGGAAGAATTAATGCTATATTAATGGCGGTTCTGCTATAGAACCAATTTTTCCGGCCATCATTATCATTTCCATGAGTGATAGGGATTGAAGAACTCCCGACAAATTTGGTCTTCCTCCTGTCTCAGATTTCGAAGTGTTTTTTCCAACGACCTCCGCACATTCGTCAGCCTGTTCTTCGGATTTTCGAGGTAGGTTCTCCTTCTACACGCCCTAGCTTTTGTTTTGCAAATTTTCCAATTTTGTTAAGGGTAAAATGTAAAATGAAACCTAAATTAAGTAAATTTTCCCCCTCTGTGCATAACCCATGTTTTGAAAATCCAAAAATCCGCCATTAGATCACCCAAAAATCGATCTGGAACCTTCCCCCGTCACGGCTGTTCTTCGGAATGGCGCTGGTGTCTTCCGGGCTCGAGTCCTCCTGCAGCCATCCATTCCCCCCTTTTTTTCCTTCGTATTTTGAACTTGCCCTTTTCTTCTTCGGATTTTCGCCTCCGAAATTCCCTTCCCAGAATTTCGTTGTGTCTCCGCCGTTCCAAATGGCCCCACCCGAGCATCTTCCCGACCCTCAGATCCCGGACCTTCCAATTCTGTCTAATTTCAAACTTCCCAATTCTCTTCAAAATCTTCCCTCAGAATTTGGTTCTCGGGATTCCGTCCTCGAAATTTCGTCCCCATTTTGCCGTTTCAAACGGCTTCCACCTTGCGGCTTTTCGGACTTCGTTTCCCGGCTGCAGAATCTTCCATCTATCCATCGAAACAATCGAAATTTTCTTCCCCTCGGACTTCCACCTACAGAATTCCCTTTTCGGGATTCTGTTGTGTTTTCGCCGTTCCAAATGGTCCCGTCTGAGTGTCTTCCCAGATCTCGGACCCCGGTCCGCTGTTCGCCAAAACCCGAAACCTTGGTTTAATTTTCCTCCGAGCTCCATCCGGGTTCTGGATGCCGGAATTCCCTTCTCGGAATTTTGTTCCTCCTGCGCCGTTCTGAATGGCAAGCTCGGAGCATCTTCCAGACCTCCGAGTCCCGATGCCTCGTTCACCGTCCGGTTTTCCCAAACCCTCTGGCTGCTTCTAGAAACTTCCTTCTGGGTTTCTTTCCCTAGATTTCCTCTCGCGTTTCACCATTCCGCATGGCCGACCCGTAGCCACTTCCTGGTGATGGCAATCCGAGACCCAGATTCTGTCGCCCAGAATTCCATTTCCTCTACGCCATTTCAAACGGCTTCCCTACAGATAATGCCCGAACCTCCAAATGGGGCATCAAATGACCTCCAAATCCAAAATGGATTTCAACCCATTTTCTAGAATTCGGTTTTCCTCCATTTCTAGCTTCAAATCTTCAAATCCAACCTCAGGAAATGCAGATGGGAATTCCATTCTCATGTTGCCCTTTCAAACGGTATTCTGCCAAGGGATTTCCGGCTCAGGAACTCTGGATTATTTGCACTACCTTCTAAATGGTGAAGTATCCAGCTTTCATGACTATTAAATATGAATTATGATTGTCAGACTAATCCTAACATGCAGGGATTTGTCGGTGGCCCTTGTATCAGGTCCATTATTATTGATTCTCGTCTTTTGTGCAGGATTTATGGAATCTGGTCCAGAGACTTCCGGTGCTTCCAGAAAAGGAAAAGGAATAGCCAAGCCACCAAGGGGCAAGGAAGATAAAGACCTGATGAAGTACAAGTTCCAAGGGGTCCCTATTCAATCCATGATCACAACCCTTTGGAGGGATGTATCAGATACCAACATCGGGCAAGTCGATGTTGATGAATTCACACAAAGGGTCAGAATGAACCCGAAAACTGCAAATGCAAAGTTAATAAAGAGAAGTGGACTAGCTAAGGCTGTAGGTTTCCCACTGGCCCTAGTGGCCCCTAAGCTGGTGATGGCATGCATGGAGGCATACCAATCTGATACCAGAACAATTGTGGATCATGAGGGGAATATCCTTGCAGATATGTCTCCATCGGGTATAACTAAGACCTTCCACATTCCCGCCTTCGAGAGCATGGAGGTCCCCACCATGGAAGATTGTAAGGAGGTGTGGGAATAGGACCCATTGGATTGTAAAAGGCTCATCAACCAGTGTTGGTTGAAGGACAAATGAGCTAGTGCTGGGAAGCTCCCTCAAGAGCTCTACCGCAGTGATTTCCATGAAGACTACCATGACCTTGTAACTCTGCTCAGCCGAGTCATGGGCTTTCCTAACGCAGTTTTCTTTCAAGAGTGGATGTTGTATTTCATTCTAATAGATTCTCCAAGGTAAGGGCACTGCCTTCTATTGGGGAAAGATCATCAGCGACTGCTTCCACGAGCAGTTTACCACTGTGAAGAAAACTAATAAATTCTTCATGACCTCTTATTTGGTGTATTCCCTCGCCAATCAACGACATTATCAAGGGTTGACAATGATTCCTAGTGATCCATCCAGGCCAAAACTCAAACCTTATGACAAGTACCCTCAGTTGCAGTTTAGGAATTTCAAAAGGAATTACCTGTAGGGTGAATGACGCATTCATTGCCCACGTCATCCATTCAGTGGGAGGAGATTTTCATAGAAGGATGTTCCATAGTGCCAGGGTCCTCCTCAGACAGTATGCCTTCTGGTACATTTAGTTCCCAAGGTTCACCTACATCTGTGCTGAAGGCTTCTCAAACAAACCAAACAAGCTACCCCGATACCCAAATGATCGGATCGTTCTCTTGGAGCTGACTCAGCAGTTGCGACACATTCACAGTGTCTTGAGTGAAAAACATTTGGCGGGCCCCGTCTACCCCATGAACCTCAGTTAGGGGATGTATAAGGTCCACACTTCCCCAGTACGTAGGATATTCAAAAAGGGAGCTAGCAAAATATAATTTTGAATAATACACAGCGAGGCCACGAATGGATCCCTATGGCCATGTCAGAAAGGCACTGGGGAGCAGATATGCCCACCTCCACAACATCGAGGACTTTTGGGCCAACTGCAAAGATGATCTTGAGGTACGGTTGCAACATTATATATGCATGACCATCATCCATGTACGACGGGTGAACTTAAGCCCAGTCCTTGATTAGTTAGAGGAGGACGAGGAAGCAATTGTGGATCTAGTTTATGATACAGTTTCCAACCTACCACTGCCCGCTATCAACTGGGATGCAGCAGAACTCAGTGATATTGGTGTGCTCACCAGGGTCATCGAAGTTCGAACAAGGGCGTGGATCGATGAGAAGGTAGCCCAATTGAAACAACGAGGGGTCATCCTGATGTACACCGAGCTTGCAAGTGAGCACGTGAGTGAACCAAGTGGCTCCAAAGGCAGGGAAGCTGCCGCTGCAACTGGGGAGACATCTAAAGCCCCACCACCTTTGAAGACCAAGAAAATAAAGGAGGCTAGCCAACAACTACCCAAACCAAAATTCTATGCCCGTAAGTCTTCTGAGCCGGAGCCCTCTAAGAAGAAAAGAAAAACAATAGGAGGCACGGGGACAACGGTGATGCCTAAGGGTTCACCCCTCGGGATCGCAGGTAAAGGATCTAGCTCGTTTGGATCTCCACCCATTGTAATCATCACCACCACTCCGCTTTCCTCAATTCCAGCTTCTGCTTCCTCACCCGCCTACGATGGATATCTTCGACCACCTTGCTCCTACCCCTCCAGTATCGCAAGTCATTCCCGTAGATTCATCATCCACTGCCACCTCACCAATGACCTCTCCCTCCATGTCTCCTTCCCTCCCTCCCTTCCTTCCATTTTTTCTGCCACAATGCCAGCCCCAAGCCTTTCAGAGTCTTTTGTGAAGTATATGTAGAATGTGCCTTCTGAGCTTTCGGGGATGCTCACCAATCCAATAGTCCAGGCTATGAGAGCTCAGGCTATGGCCTCCACTCCAACGGCATCCCCCTCTACTAAATCACCAAAGATGAAGGAGACCATGCAGATATCAGATGAGTGTGAACGACAGCAGCTAGACGCTAAGAAGGCACCGGAGTATGAAGAGTTTGAATATCATGAACATCCCGTGTTCGAACGTCGGAAGATTGATAAGGTGGCCTATGAGTCTTCCAGTGAGTCCAGTGAAGATAGTGAGGACCTTGATACTGAATTAATCTGAGAGTCGAATGATCCCAAGCTCAATGCAGAGTGGGGCAAACAACTCAAGGAAATTGAGGACAAGGAGGTTGAGGACCGGCTTGCACAGGAAGAGGATATTGTTGCTCTGGAGACGAAAGGTGATAGGTCTCCAACCGAGGAACATGGCCAGACTCTAGAGCATGATAATGGAACTTTCCTCCATGAGAGCAAGCAAGTAGAGAGCCCCAAGGACCATCAGGATGCTTTAAACAAGGAGGAGGATATTGAAAAGAAGGATTCACCCAAGGAGCAGCTACATACCGAGTCCCCCGCTGGGCATGAAACATTTTTACAAGTTTCTGATGAAGGAAAGGAAGATGTAGGAATGAATGAGAAGGCTCTTGTTGTCAGAACTGTCGAGCTCGAAAAGGAGGACAGCGGGACTCAAAGTGAGGTGCCAAGAAAAGAGCCCCAAATGCTTGATTGGCTGCCAAGGCAACTCAAGCAAAAGACTCCCACATCAAAGGATCCAAAGACAAGGCTAGAAGCCATCATGGCCAGAGCACGAATAAGCACTAGAAAAGACAAGAAGCCGAGGGTTAGATCAAAGATAACCATGGATGTCTCAGGATCAAGGGTAGTGCAAATAGCAATGTCGATGGTTGGGGAACATGGCATAACTTACAACATCTCCACCATCAACTTGGGAGTGGCCACAAGGGAGAAAAAGGTTGAGCATCTCCAGGAGTCGGTCACCATAGTGGTGCACCTTATCCAGTAGGATAAGATCTCCAAAGAGGAATTAATAGAGCAGGTGGTTGATCTAACAACTTATATTTAGCAGTGGTCGTCTCTAGATGAGCAACCTACAACGTCATTGGCCCCGCCTCAATTGCTGTCCAGAGAACAGATTGAAAAACTAGAAAAGAGACAAAACTTGGACAAAACTACAGAAAATTGGTTCCGACAGGTTTTGGACATAGGGAACACAGGCATCAATGTGGCTGTCCGAGCAGCAAATAGGTTCCTAGAGGTTTAGAAAACTCTCGAGGACAGAAGGCAGGTTTGTGAGAAGTTCCCAAGGAAATACGACGCAACCTACCCGAAGATTGAGGCCATTCTCGCATTGCCGAGTGATATCTAGGAGAAGGACTTAGCCTTCAAGGATGATGATCACTGGCTGGTGGATACCTGGAAGCGAGACTATAATCACCGAAAGAGAAAGTTGGAATAGATTTTGGAATAGATAGCGCCTGACATTGAATGGGTAAGGGAGTCTAGGGAGGAGTGTACTCAGCACCTCAAACTGATGACGGGGTATGAGGTGCCTACAGTTGAGATCAATCCCGAGAACATCAAGCCCCACTTCTTGAAGATTATGGAAGATGGGATGTCCACTAAAATCACCACTGATTTCATGTGTTTTGCGGCCCGAGCCTTTGCACAATCAAAAGCTTGCAAAGAGAATGATGCTAAGTATGAGGCAAACTGGAAGAAGCTTGGCAGTAATTCTTAGGAATGGAGTTACCAAATACTGAAATTCGACATCGTGGAGGTAGATAAGCTCCAACCCCTGATCCTAAGTTTCATGGAGTATGCCGCATTAAAAGAATGAGAGGGCAATCCAGTCATCGACGAACAGTTCTTTGAAGAATAGCTACAGCAGAGGGCAAATGCCTAAAAGACAAATTTGCTATAGTGCTATCACTAGATGATGAAATAGGGAAGAGACAAGAAAGTATTTATTAATATAATATATTATGGGGTAGGTGAAACCCTACTATAAAATGAATTTTGGCCACATAATAGAATCAAATCTTGGCCACTCATTTTGTTTTTTGAAAACTATAAATAGGGCTCTCCTCCTCTCATTTTAACAGAGTTGAGTTGTTGTAAAGGCATGCTGCAGAAATTATAAATAGCAAATACAATCATTTTTTGGTGTATTTTCTGATTTTTTCAATATGTTTCATGATTCCTCTCCCTTTTAGTTATAGTTTTGCTTTAAATTACTTTGTTGTTCTAGCATCTTCAGGTTAGACTTGGTAAATTTAGTATGTTATTTCTAGTTTTGGAGATAGTTGTTGTGTGTATGCTTTCCTTGTCCATACTTTTGGTCATTTGTTGAAGGTAGATGACTATGCAAAGTTAGTCTAGACTTTGATTCCATTGTTGCTCATTAAAGTTTATCTTTATTCATGTTTCCATAATGAATGAATGATGAACATCTACAATCCCTAGAAGATAGCATAGATTTCATGATATTGTGAGAATTCTGATTAAGTGAAATCCAGTTTAAGGAAACTGTCCACAACAGGAACCTCCATGATCACTGTTCATCGGTAGTTGCAGGTCCAAGAAACATCTTTCTTCCTCACCCTTTCTTTTTTCCTTTCTTTTTATAAACAACTTGTGCCAAGGTTCATTGCACATTGTAAAGCCAAATCCAATGAAATAATGGAGTCTAAGACTGTTGCCTGAGCCTGCAACAAAGCATATCAATTCCAGACCTCTAGAACTCCATTTATCGAATCAATTCTCCTACAGCTTAGACCATGTAAGGCCACCTTGTGATTCCAGCAAATCACACAAACAACTGATATATTCCAAGCATCATCAAGACCTGACATCCAAGAGACCTTGGGATAATGTTCTGCAATCTGATTCTGGGGAATTGTCTTTCAAGAGAGGTAATGCACCTACATATTACCTGTGTTGTGAAGTGCATAAAAACACCATCAACACCTGGATCATGTTTTTGATTTCAGATATGTCAGGGATGGTGGGTGTCTCTGTCATAGAAGTGGAGGTGAGGTTAGATGGGTTCGTGTATGCAGTGGATGGGCCTTCATCATTTTTCAGCACTTGGGGGATTTTATAAAACTTGGCTTCCATGTTTTTGCAATAGGCGAATAGTTCAGGATCCCTATGTATAGTGACCTCCTCATTTTGATGCAATAACTTGATGCATTGGTAATATGTCGAGGCCACAGATTTTATTCTATGGATCCATGGACATCCTAAGAGGATGTTATATGTAAATTCAAGGTCGAGGACCTGACAGGTAGTCTCCATGGTTGTTGGTCCCACTTGGATTGGGATTTTAATAGTGCCTTGAGACACTCTTTCTTGCTCATCATATGCCCTTATTGTGATGCTCTTTTTATTGTTAATGGAATCTTTAGTGAACCCCAAGTTCTTTATAAGTTTGAGAGAGAAAATATTAACGCATGCACCTCCATCGACCAAGACTCTTTTAACTTTCTTTTTGTGGACCAGCACTTGAAGGTGAAGTGCGTGGTTATGAGATGGTTGCAGGGGGAAGTCTTGATCAGAGAATTTTAGGAGATTTGAGGTAATGATATTACCAAGCATAGCCTGAAACCAATTTGTGTCAAGAGTGGCAGAGATGGTGGATGTCACTAATGCTTCATCAAGAATTTTCCTATGGGCAGCAAAAAATTTTAATAGCTCCATGATGGAGATTTTTGCAGGAGTTCTCTTCAACTGGTTGATGACATTGTAGTCATAGGGAACAGCTCTTGTATTTAAAGTGGGGGTCTTAGATGGTGCCCCTACAATGGTGACCTTTCCTCCATGTGTGGTGACTCCACAGTTAGTGTTGGTTCCCTTGACATTAATGACCATGACCATTTCATCGACACATGCCACTATTTCTTCATATACTAGGTTAGCACTAGCATATTTTTGCTTGCCTTTGTTGTTCCCCTGATTGTTTCCTTGATTGTGGTTTGGCATCGGATTTGTGTATATTTTTAGGTCTTGATTATCGGCTAGTTGCTCAACATTGATGATCTTTTCTTCGATGAGGTCTTGGATGATATTCTTTAGTCTCATGTAGTTTGCAGTGGTATGTCCCTTGATCTTGTGAAAGTCACAAAGGAGATTTTAATTATACCTTGGTGGTTTGATCATGTGTTCTACGTATTTCTCAGAGTAGGAGAATTTGATTAGATTTCCCTTGACCAATTTCTTCATTATGAACTTGACGGATTCCCCAAGGGTCGTGAACTTTCGCTTGGGGGGCTATTTGCCTCTGGGAGGTCGTCCTCCTTGATTGCCCAAATTATTCATTTGATTGGTAGGAAGTGGTTGTTTTTGTGCTCCTACTACATTAGTTTGCACATTATTGTAATTGTCATTTTGTGGTTGGTGATGAGTTTGGATGTTTGGTTTGGGAGCAATTATGACCACTTTAGCATCGACCACACCGTCGTTTGTGATATTTTTGTTCCTCGAACATGTTCAAGGTTTATCTTTATAATTGTTGCATGAGTGATTATCCTGCAGTGGAATAAATTTCAAGGTGCCTCATCGTGCAATAAGGGCCCTTTCAATGTTGAGCGCCTTTGGGATCAGTTGATTGTATGATGTGATGCATTGCATTTTTAAGTAAACTTCCAAGTTTTCATCTAGGTTAGATATGATCGTGCAAAATTTTTGTTCTTCTAGCATGTTCCACTTGCTTTGATTGGCTTTGGATCGCCATCTTTGCAAGAAGGATGTGAATAGCTCTCCTTTTCTTTGTTTGAGCGTTGATAGTTCTTCCAAACTATCATCTGCACCCATGTTGAAAGCATAATTTTTGAGGAATGCTTCCACAATTTCCTTGAAATTTTTAATGCTTGTGGGTAGGTGAGAAAACCATTCCATGGTTGGACCAGTCAGACTTCGGGGGAAGAGTCACATTAGATATGTGTTATCGTATGCAACCTCCATGCAATGTACCTGACTTTCCTGACGTGGTTTTTAGGGTTACCTATTCCATTATACTTGTCAAATTTGGGGATCTCGAATCCCTTTGGGAATGGTACCATCGTGAGACTTCTATCAAATGGATAAGGGAACAAGTTTCCTAGTGTTCTAGTTGTCTTCCCTGATTGGAGGTCCAACACTTGCCATGAAAGCAGTTTGATTTATGTATCAACGTCGTTGCTTGGATCGAAAGGTGGAATGAATTTGTTTTAATGTGTTTGGGGTGTTTGATTGGTGGGAGGAGTACTGGTGGGAGTTTTCTACAAGCTCTATTGTGCATTCAAGGCCTGTTGGTATGCCTGCATTTGTGTCAACAACGTCTGTTGTTGATCTTGTTTTTGTTGTTCCAACAAATCTTTTTGTTGGTCCATCTATTGTTGATCTCATAGAGACTGTTGTTGGTCTAGCTATTTTTGGGCTAACAAAGCTTTTTGTTGGTCTAGCTGTTGTTGCGCCAATAAAGCTACTTGTTGGTTGAGTTGTTGTTGTGCCAACAAAGCTTATTTTTTAGCTTCTTGTTGTGCCTGAAAGTCTTGCAAGGCTTGTTGGTATGCTTGTCGATGGATTGCTTCTAGTTGCGCTTGGTATTGTGCTTATGCATGTTGCTAGGCTTGAGCTTGGGCTTGCGCTTGTTGGGTGGCTTGAGCAATTTGCATAGCTTGTGTGGCTTGTTGGGCTTGTGCAACTTTTTGGGCAGCTAGTTGTGCTTGTGCTTGTTGTGCAGCTTGTTGGTTTTGCTTTAGTACCCTCTGATAATTGGCTTTTTGGATGGTTTGGATCAAGGTTGCGAACGAATTTGTCACATTGGCTTTTAGTGGGATTGGTGGTGGATTGGGAATGATGCCAACCATGGTGATAGGCAAAACGGTTGTGTTGATGGTCAGGATTTGGGTTGTTGGAGGTGTGGTTGAGATGCTCAGTCCTTGAGAAGGTATGTTTTGAGAGATTTGAGGATTGATTAATGTACTGGTTCTGGTGGATTGAATGGTTTCCACTTGTTGTTGTGATGTTGCAGGCAAAATGAGAGGATTCGATGTGATGCCCGGATTGCCTGGATTTGAGAAGCTAGATGTGGGTAAGGGGGGAGACCCAATCCAATAGGTGATGTGGATGTGAGCGGTAATGGGGAAAGGGTAGTAAGTTCCCCTAAAAGAAAAATGGGTCAATGAATCCTATTGTTCCAAACAAACCACCCACTCCTTGTGGTAGAGAAGTTTGTATGTTTAATGGATAGGTGGGTATCACATGAAATGAGGATGAATTCGTATGATTATGGAAGGTGAGTGGGACGTAAGGGTGTGATGGATTCACTGGGACGGATTTTTTCGGTGTGGTTTTGACACTTACCTCTTTGTTGTTCACAAGGCGATGTTGTTGTAACTCTCGAAACATAGCACTTCCTTTGTTTACAATCGGGGAGGTTGGTGTGATTGTTGATATGGTTTGAGGAATTTATTGAATGATGTTCAGATTTGACACTAGGGATGTGTTTGTAAGAGGCATGTCCATACTAGTGCCTACATCAAGGTTAGAAGGAATCGGGATCCCTCCCATTAACGTGTGTAATTATTTAAACATGGCATTGACAATTTTACGATTCTCTAAATTTTGGACCATTTCTAGCATTTCTAATTGTCTCATCCCCATGTCCTCATTTGTGATGGCCTCTTCATAGTTTTCCTCTTGAGGATTTGATGGTAGAGGAGAACTACTTGGGGGATTGCTTGATCCCGCAAGGTTTGTTTCGGTGGTTACTTGACCCAAGTCACGAGAAATTGATATTCCGTTGATGTTTTCCATGTTCCTCTTGTATTCTGATCTTGTTTGGACCATAAAAATGGGGATCATTTGATCTTGATTTTTAGGCCCAAAAGAGAAGAACTAGGAAAAGAAAAGGATAAAAAGGAGGTTTGATGATGATGAGATAAATGGATGAATTGAAAGAATGAAACCTTTGAGGAACCTTTTAGGTGTTATGCTAATCTTTAGTGCTTGGATTGATTGTGACCATTTGCCTAGGTGTATTAAGTCAAACAAGATTGTGGTGAGTTTGTAAACCCTAGGAAGTTGTGTTATCCTAGGAAAAACTCGCACAAGGGAATGGATAGGCTAAGTGTGTTAAGCCAAACAAGGTGATCATGAACTAGTAAATCTCAAGAATTTTCATTATCCTAGAGGTAGATTTGTTCAAGAGATTTGTCTATTTTGGCTAGGAGTGTTAAGCCAAGATAGGGTGATGTTGATTTAGCCTTTAAGTTTAGCATGAATGATTTTTCTAAAGTTATCAAAATTTTGTTGATGGGATGAGATTTGGTTGATGGAGAGATGGATGAGGGTGAAGATTTTGATCCTAGAGCTCAACCTAGACATGACTCTTTTTTACAAAACCTCAGTGTTGAAGAACATGCTACACTTCCTATGTGAGGAAATCAAACCTTTCAAAAAGCTTAGGATTCTGTTGATAGTAGAATGCATACAAATTTGGGTTGTTTTTTGAATCCTTCTTATAGAAGTTGTACACTAGTCTTTCTCTGACTTCAAGGAGCATTTCAAGTCATTTTTCAAGGGATTTTATACTTATCCTTTTGAATCTCGGTTTTGCGATTTTGACCTTTCAAGAAATCATTTGAGGCAACACATATGAGGTCCAATTTGTCTTTTATCTTTCCTTAGTGAACTATTTTTACCAAAATCACTTTCTTTATTATGTTTCAAACTGCATGTCTAATGACACACTTTATTTTTCATCCCACAAGGTCCATTATGTGGAAATCAAGGAAATTAGGGCAAAATTTTCCTAGGTTTAATCTTAGTGAAAATAAATAATGATAAAATCCAAGCACTTAGAAACCTCTAAGGATATGATCCCTAGAGAAATCAAGAGTACTTAAATTCGTCAAGGATATTTGTTTCCTCCAAGGGGTTTGAAATTTGAAGCTCTTTTTGAATGTTTGTTTTTCAACTATTTTGAGAATCAAGCAATGAATTTTTCATTTCCAAACACATGTACAACCCTAGAATGAAGAGACAATATTTTGTTGGGTTCCCACTTGGACGAATCCAGCTATGCATATTCTATGTGGATGACGACATGCTTGACCACACTAGCTCCCCTCCATGACACACACTTCTCGAGTCATCCAAGCATCAATACCCATGAATCTCCCATGGCATACTTTTCATCTCTACAACAAAACCGCATGTATAACGTGGGGCAGCTTCAAAGGACATGACCTTTTGCACCAACAAAATAGATAAGGATTTGACCTTCTAAACAAGGGTTTTAATTCGGACTTTCCATTCATGGAGGCTGACCCATGCGATGAGAGACCATTTCTGCCCTTCTCATTGGAGCCAACTGCATGATACTGGCTTTTGTTCCAGTACCCACTTTTATATCCCGACTAGAAATACACTTGGATTTAGTGTGTTACCGATTGGGTCATTCCCTTGGGTGAGTATTTTTTCCCACAAGGCACACCCACTAAGATAAACAAAAGTGAGTAAACATATTCATAGTTCAATCAACCTTCATTTAGAAACAAAGGGAGAACACTCGCAATAAGTTTACTCACACTTGAAAGATGTTTTATTCAATTTTAAGTTCCCAAAATGAAACTGTGAAGGCAATATTTTAAACAAACTAATATCACCAAAAGACTTTTGATTCTCAAGATCATCGTGAAGTACGAGAGAAGTGCATATGCCTTTTAAATGATATTAAGTTGTGAAAAATATTGCAAATCATGAAAAACACTTGTTCATTTTATACCTCAAAGCAGTGATGATTTCATTTTAAAGCACCAAAATGAGATGTGAAAGTTGCCTTGTTCAATTTTTAGAACCCAATTGAAATTTAGTAAATGTCTAAGGTTCTTTTTAACCAAAACGATCAATTCAAATATTTTAAATAAGCATGAAAATGGAAAAATCTAGCTCAAATAAGAATTAAAAAATGGTTTTGTGAATTTCTCCAATCATGTTTTTTGCCTTGATTTGATTCCAATATCAAACTGTAAAAGCAAATACAAAGTTGATATGAATAAAATAATTCACAAATTTTCTCATTATCCATGCATTAATCATAAGTTATTAAAGAAAATGCCATCTCTTCATAAAAAGTGAATCACCACCACTTATTATGCCAAAATTTCCCTTATACAACTGTTTATTTCCTGAATTTATCCCTTTTATTGTTTTATCGCGGCCCACGGTATCACGGTTGGCGGCTAAGGGCAGTCATCATACCCCTTACCGCTTTACCCCGGACATTCCAGATAGCATGTGCGGTGATGCAGTGGCGGCAAATGCAGTTAGCCAATAGGTCTACCAGGATACCACGGTTGATGAGGTTGGAGACCATGGTGGCGGCGAAGTAAGGGCTGGGGCAGGTGGTTAGCAAGTTTATCAAGATACCACGGATAGTGAAGAAGAAGACCACGGTGACGCGATGGCGATCAACACAGATAGTCGAGTGGTTAACCGCAATACCGCAGATGGTTAGGCAGAAGACTACGATGACGCGGTGGCAGTTAAAGAGACAGTCAGGCGGGTTTACCACACTACCACGGGTGGTTTGACAGGAGACTGCGGTGATGCAGTGACATTCAAGATATACAGTGAGGTGGTAGACCTTGGGACGACGATGAAGATAGTGTGTGGTTACCGCTCAACCGCGGGTAAGGGACAGTTATCTGGCAGTAACATGGTGAACACTGCTCTACCGCAGATAGGGAATAGGTAGGTGGTGGTAATGCGATGGACACCTCTCTACCATGGCGGGTATGGAGGAAGACTGTGGTGATGTAGTGGAGGACAGTGAAAGTAGCAAGCAATGACGACACGGTAGCACGGTAAAAGGCAGGAACAAGGGCAGAGGAAAACATCTGACACCACTATACTGCGAGTGAACGAAAGGAGAGGCATGGTAATGTAGGAGATGGTTGTCCTAGTTGTGTGGGAAAAATGCAAGGAACAGCACGGGAGAAGGAGAAATCTGCAGCAAAGTCTATTTGATTTATGATTTGATTATTTGAGATTAATTTCTTTTAATATACATAAATAGTAAGCATTTGTTAAGGAACAAAACAAGACTCATATTTTGTAAAAAGAAAAATTTAACCATAAACAACAAAAGGTGCTATTGTTAAAATAAAAATTAACACATCCATGCGAATGTATTTTCCTACAACAAAGATACAAGTGAGATTGTAAAAATGAATTCAGAAGCAAAATGCCCTCCTTCTAGCGCCAGAATGTGAATCCGAAACTCAATTAACCTACACAAACACAACAAACAAGCATAATGTAAGATCAAATGCAAGAAAGAAATCAAGGTTCCCCATGAAATTAGATTGCAACACTAAAATAGGAAAACAAGTGAAGCACAATATAAATGGAAGTAAGCAAATCTATTCTAATGAACAAACTATCAATCCCATGGGGGAATTGGTGTTGATTGGTATGTCGAAATCAGCCCTTTCCCCATTACTGTTTGTAAGTTGGATGATTGTGATAGTGATATCAGCTGGTTTGAATGGAATGAACAAGATTAGCTCTCAATTCAGGAGAGTAACCTTGCATGAAATCTATGAAATTTGTGGATGAAATGAAGTATAGTATACTTGCTTGAATTGTGGATGATAAAATGAGGAGAGAAGCCTCCAATTTATAGATTTTCAAACTAGAAAAGAGAGTAAAATAGAGCAATGTGGGATCATTCAACATCCAATGGCCAAGTGCCACTTGTCAAGATGTGAATGGCTGATGGTTGTGCACATTTTGGCCAAAGTGCCAATAAATGCAATTAGGTGGAATTTCAAATTTGAAAAATGACATGTGAAAGGGGAAAATGAATAAAATAAATGTCACTTGGCTCAATGCACAAGGACATGTAAGAGGAGTGAATGCCTTGTTAGATGTACAATCTACTTGGACTTTTTGAATTCAAATTGAGGGAATATTCCCTTTTGATGCCATGTGAGGGAAAATAGATGAATTAATAAATCAAAGTAATTGATTTATTTTGAAAGTTGCATTCTCTAGAGAATGTGACATAAATTAAGATTAAGTTAATCAAAGCTTAATTAATTTAATGAGAAATTTAGGAGATGTGACAATTTAGACTTAAATTGATGAATTGATTTAAATCAAAATTGAGAGGAATTGATTAATTAAATGATTTTGATTTATTCAACTAAGTGGGAAAATGTTAGATTAAATCAAATAAGGTATAATTTATTTAATTTAATAAGAGGACTTTAGAGGCTTTAATCAAATAAAATGATTTATTTAATTAAATAGAGCTAGAAGATTAATAAAATTAAATTGATTAATTTAATCAAAGAAGGAGAAAGACTTAACCAAATAAACAATGATTTATTAAATTAAGAGATAGAATATGTTGAAAGGCTAAGAGTATGATTCAGGAAGAAATGTTGTTAATAATCAGGATCAAGTGTGTTGAACTTAGATTGCATATTTTCCATGTCTACAGAAAGAGCCATATATTATATCAACAGAACAATGGTTGGCCATGAGTTAAACTACTCATTCATTAAAAAAGCTTGTCCAACAGTAGTGTTTGCTTCACAAAAAATCCGATATTACATGTTGGCACACAAAATTAAACTCATCGCAAAGATAGATCCCTTAAAGTATCTACTATCAAAAGCTATGCTCACAGGAAGGATGGCTAAATGGGTCATGATATTATCATAGTATGACATTGAATATGTGGAGCAAAAGGAAATAAAAGGACAAATCATTGTGGACCAACTGGCAGAAGCTCTCATCTATGCAGAGAATCCCCTCATATCAGAATTTCCAGACGAGTCCATCTTTAATCTCAGCATAGTCGATCATTGGAAACTCTACTTCGATGGTTCCCACACACAACATGGATCAGGAGCCGGTGTTTTATTTATCACCCCACAGGGGATTGCATACCAAGATCTTACAAATTTCCATTCCCCTATACCAACAACATTGTAGAGTATGACGCTTTAACCATAGGTCTCAAAATTGCGGCACAGTGGTGAATCATGGCATTAAAGGTCTATGGGGATTCACATATTATTATCAACCAAGTTAATGGTGAATACCAAACTAAGTATGATAAGCTCACAACATACAAGAAGTTAGTAGAAAGCCTCAAAGAATCATTTATTGATATCACCTTTGAGCAGATATCGAGGGAAAACAACAAAGCAATTGATGCCATGGCAATAATTGGATCCTTACTAGATATCCCTCGCAATGTCTCAAAACACAAATTCTTGATAGAGAAGCTTCTCGTACCCACTTTCGAGGTACCAAAGTCAGAATATGCGTGTGAAATCATTGGTCCTGGTGATCTTTGGTATCACAACATCTACACCTACCTGAGACTACGAGTCCTCCCAGCCGATATTACCCCGAACCTCAAATGAACCTTTGTCAAAAGGTCCTTACGTTTTGTCATCCTAGGAGAAACCCTCTTCTGTAGGTGCATTGATGGAACCTTATTACATTGTTAAAACGTGAGGAAGCCCTAACTTCTCTGACTAAGGTACATAATAGCACTTGCGGTTCACACTCGAGCAGTATGACTTTGGCCAAGAAGTTACTAAGAACCGGGTACTACTGACCGAAAATGGAAATAGAGGCACATGACTTCGTTAGAAGGTTTCTACAGTGCCAACAACATGGTGACCTTATTCATGCACTAGCTTAGGAACTCCATCCTATTGTTACACCATGGCCCTTTTCACAATGGGGGCTCGATCTCATAGATAAAATCACACGCACCTCATCCAACGGCCACAAGTTCATCATCACCGCCATGGAGTATTTCAAAAAGTGGGTCGAAGCAATTCCCATGACCTACATCACTAGAAATTAGATATCCAAGTTCACCTTGAACTATCTCATTTTCTGAAATGGTGTCCCCCAATCCATTATCTCTGACAATGGGACACCTTTCAAGAATCAGGATGTCTGTGACTTGTGCAAAAAATTCAAAATCCAACATCGCTTTTCCACTCCATACTACCCCCAAGACAATGGCCAAGCATAAGCTACCAACAAAACCATTTTGAAGATCCTTAAGAAAATAGCCAATGACTCTAGTCGTGACTGGCATCTGTAGTTAAATCCCACCTTATGGGCCTACCTCACCCGCACCCACACGCCAATAGGTGCCACCCCATTCTCCCTAGTCTATGGATCAGAATCCATCCTCCCAATCGAGATCGAGCTCCCATCACTGAGAATATCATTGTGAAACCTCATCACATATGAAGAATACAGGGTCTCACAACTGAAATAACTGGAGTAATTAGATGAATAGGGCATGGACGCCCTCAACCATCTATAGGTCTATTAGAATCACCTGAAACGTAGCTACAATAAGAAGATAAGGAAACATACCTTCCAAGTTGGTGACCTTGTGCTAAAAGAGAACCAAAGGAATGTGCCAAATCCAGAGAGAAAAGGTAAATTTAAACCCAACTGATTGGGACCTTTCATTATCATAGCCAGCTATAAATCAAGAGCATATCAATTAGCAACACCAGAAGGTGAGCCTCTACAGGAGCCTCTGAACAGCTCCCATCTCAAAAAAAATTATGCCTAAAAACTTGCAAGGTATAGAACCGAAAAATACAAAAAAAAATTAGAAAATGTTTTAAAAAAATGGTTACCTTGATGAAAACCTGGCAAATAGGCGTCTTGGTGACAACAAAAAAAAATACAAAATACAAAAAAAGAAATCCAAAAAAATCAGAGAAAGGATTGAAAATAGTAAAGAAAAAAAATCGTCCTCTAGTGAAAACCACTCTGGTGGCGCTTTGGACAAGTACCTTGGTGAAAACCTAGAAAACAGGCATCAAGTATAAATAAAGCATTCCCCATCCACCAGGATCTAGATGACTCACTCATTCATTCCATCACATTTCATTAATTCTCCATCCACCCATCTACTTGCATCCATACCATAGCCTGATCTTATCATCCCTCGAGACATCTTAGGTCAATCCTTAGGCGTCCGTCACAATAAAATGGCAACCTATTTGCCCACCTATCTCATCATTGAGTCAAGTCTATCATCATTTGAACTACATGGTCTCTGCGTGTATAATGTAGGCAAGCCTAATCTATGGATCAGCTCCTGAGACCCTTAGGATAGGTCTTTTAGTTATTCCCTTCATCATAAATCTTGAAATACCAAAAACATTTGTAAAATATTTCAAAATACCAAAACAACGCATCCATTTCATCTCGCTTTCACCTATGATAATCATCATTCCTAATAAATCAATCATCGCCTTCATTCTTTGGTGAGTCAATTAGAAGCAAGTCTAGCAGGTTCAAAAGTGAGCACCTAATCATCAGAGCCTCAAAAGTCTAAGTCAGTAAGCAAGCAAGTTGGTCATCTCAGAGTATCGATAGCTTATCATCCAATCAGTTCCATCAAAACCCTGATCACAAGATGTCCTAGGATGAATCCTTCACACAACGGACATAAGCATCAGGTACCCCACAGTAGTTTAGTCTTGGCTAGCGATATGAAGAACATTAGCTTGTTTGTTTGCTTTATTTGGTCTTTTCTTGGCTTATCTTATTTTGTGCTCATTCCAAGGACCTCTCAATGATGCCTAAACAAAACAGGTTTAGAGAGAAAGGAATGGGGCAAAGATCATTATATTTTTTATCTACTGCGCTTGTGGTATACACTTCTAAAATAACTTAGTCATATGTATTTTGTTTGGTTTGTGGAGAGGATTTTTTAGATATCTTGTTGACCACATAGGAAAGCTTGCTTTCCTATGTTTTGGCTTGAGATGTTTAGAATGTTTGAACTACATCCTGAATGAATTATGCATGCTAAGTGTGAACAAGAATAATCCTATCTAATTGTCAAGTCAAATTCCATCATACTAGGTACAATGTCATCCTGGTTCTCTATACCTTGATGCATCATACCTAGGTATGTTATCAAACATAACGTAATTGACCCTTTGAAAATCTCGACTTCTGATAAGCAAATCACCACCATCCTAACTAATTCATGGATTCTAAGTTCTTCTATCTTCTTTCCATACTAACATGGTATCATGACAGTAATTAAAACATCACCAATGCATACACTTTGCATCCACCAGATCATTAGCATAAAAGGCATATTGCATCATATCATTATCGTAAGTTATGGGGAATAATATAAATTTTTTATTCTAAAAATCTTAAGAAAGCATTACATCATACATAATCATTAACATCCATTACCATTTGCACATCAATACGCCATTATTAACATACATCACATCGCATGAGCATAAGAAATATAAACATCTCATAGCATATAGGAAATTAAAATACATCTGCATATCATACACTGCAAAACATTTCATAAAGGAAAATCATCTCATATATATCATCAAAAGACATGTATTGTCATGATACAAAATTGGATCAAGTGTGTAATCAATGTATATAGTACAAAAAGGGGCAAGTAATCGAGGCCCATGAATAAAAAAATAGTAACTGTTTGTAATCAAAGGGCTAGCCTTGCTGGCTGCTACCCTCTCCCACCTGCCTCTCACTGTGATCCTCTGGGGGCCTCATCCCTGTCTGTTGAAAGAAATCTAGCACTCGGCCTATTGTTGGCACTGCCTGTCTATAGTTTTGCCGATAATACTCAGCCTCCCGGACCACCTCAGTGTATGCCTGTAAAGCAACTGACCAATCCTAGGATGAGGAAGTTGTGCTCTCTAGCTGCCTCCGTTGACCAATCTCTTGATCCCTCTTGGATCGTGCTTTGGTCCCTCTCGGCGATAACTGCTGCAACCTATTGCCTAGCCTGATCTCTCTTTACTGTCAAGACCTAAATCTAACCCTACAACTGTTGGATCAGTGCATCTCTATGGTCTGGCTACATTGTTGGCTACTACTGTGAAACTGATCTCGGCTAACCATCCTGCCCCCTACTCAAGGAGGCAACTATTGTGTTGGATCCCTAGGAGGTAGTCCACCTCCTCCTCTGCCCTATCCTCTACCTTTTCCAGCTGTCCTACCTCTAGGTCTCCATCGTGGGAGTACTGTACTAGGAACTATCAATCTCAGGGGAGGCCTAAACCAGGCTCTGTATGCTGGAGTAACCCCTACATTTGCTGCCCCTGATCATACGGCCACAGTTGAGCCACCAACTATTTGAAAGAGGACCTTGTCTTAGTTGCCACAATGGGTTGGTCCAATGCCTTCTCTCTAGTTGTATGGGAAAAGATCACCACGTACTGGTCATCGGACCTGTCATGCATCTCTTCAAACTGTCGAGCCACCTTGTCTGGAAAATATCTCTCAATCATGGTATGCTCCTGAGCCTGCATCCATCTGTCCTAGTGGGCACAGAACAACTATTGAAAATAATCGTACCATGGGCCAATGCCCGTCCAAGGCCTCAAGATGAACTCTCTCATCTCATCAAGAACTCATCGCCAGTGTGAAAGACCACCTGTGCTAGTGTGGGTAAAGTGGATTTGTGCCCCGTCATATCGCCAAACAACAGAATCATCAGTCTCAATAATAACTGGTATGACATCTAGGCGAAGCACTAGGATCTGCTCCCATGCCCAGACATGTAACAAAGTAACTCCAGCCCCAAGGCACCTGCTATCCAAGTACACAAACTCATGAAGATCCCTATATAAATAGGCCAAAAAATACTGGTCCCCAAGCAAAGCACTCCCTGTGGCGAACTATCTGCTCCCATGCCAATCCCAGCTTGGACTAAAGTATCAGCCCCACCGATCGGGGGCCACAAGGCCTGAAATTATAGTAGAAATGATCAACCTATAAATGGGTACGCTACCACGGTATCTCTCCAGATCGATCTTCCCATCAGAAAAATGAATCTCATCAAGCTCCATAACACCATAGCAAGCATCCCTATTGGCATCTAGATCATAGATGACTCTGGCCCAATGGATAAGTAATCAGAGGATGCGCCATACATCCTCGAGGGTAATGGTGCCCTCGCCGATAGGAAGGTGGAAAGAAGAAGTCTCGTTGTGTCGACACTCGTCCAAGGTTATCATCATGCCTAAGTGCGCCCAAACAAGAGGGACGTATGCAACATACCAAAGACCAAGGGCACCAAGCTGCTCCTAAACCAACTCATGCATACCTTGCAATCTGTTGAGAACTGGCCATCGAGTGAAGTACATCAAGAGCCTCTTGCACAAGGGAAGCCATCGCGTCAAGGTCCCGTAAAAAGAAAAAATATGCATCTCGCACTAAATTTTTGCATCCATAACAAGAAATGCGGCATTGTTTTCAAATGTGATGCAGTTTGAAAAGTTCCAAACTGCACCACGGCGGTGAAGTTTGCAAATTTCTAAATGCCAAAGTGGGTTGCGCGGTGTTATTCGCATATGTGATCGACTTTGTGGTGAAACCCTAAATCCCTAATTGTGTCGCGTGGTTGAATTTGCACATGCGACGGAGTTTGACCGGCAAACCCTAATTTCCAAACTAAGACATGCAATGCTATTTGCATATGTGGCCTAATATAGGACCACGCAGCGTTGACAAAGCATTTTCAGCGACACTATATAGTGCCATTCAACTTAAAACTAACGGCAACCCTATTTAATGCATGTAAATCAAAAAAATTGAAAGTAAGATAGAGGTACATACCACGGGTCCTGCTCGAACTGGCCACTAGTGCACTCGTACTCTCTCTAATACATGCCTGGGAAGCTATCGTTGCACCATTTCGACCAAGTCTCAAAGCTCAAAGTGTGAAATTTTCTAAAGGCTAAGTACGCAAATGTGTTGAAAGTGTCCTCTCAAGGTCTATTTAAGCCTAAAAATTAGGGTTTTTAACCTAATTTGACCTTCTAGCTAGGGTTTTGGTCCATCGATTCTATTTTTGTCCAACCGAGGGCCATTTTACGTCCTTTTTGGCATTTTAACACATTTTTTGGCAATTTGGGGTAATTTTGAACCTGTCAGACACCTTGTCCTCTTTTTTCATGAGATTATCCAAAAAATCAAAATTTTCATCTGATCTCTCAAGGGGGCAATATACCAACAATATCCTTTCATTGGGGCAACAATGGGGCATCTATAAAAATCGATAAATTTTGAACTTTGATCACAGCAATTTATTATTTGAATCAATGCAACAAGTACATTGCTTCAAAGAGGGGCAAAATGTAGACATGGAAAATGTACAATTCAGTTAGGCACACTTGATCCTAATTACTAAAAAAATTTCATTCTAAATCATACTCTCAGTTTTTCATCATCTTTTGTCTCTTAATTTAATAAATCATTATTTATTTGATTAAGTCTTTCTCCTCCATTGATTAAATTAATCGATTTAATTTAATTAACCTAATGTCTCGGTTTAATTAAATAAATCATTTTATTTGGTTAAAGTCTCTCAAGTCTTCTTATTAAATTGAATAAATTAAACCTTATTTAATTTAATCTAACATAATCCTCTTTTAGTTAAATAAATCAAAAACATTGATTTAATTAATCTTTCTTCTCATTTTTTATTTAAATCAATCCTAAAATCTAAGTCAAAATGGTCAAATCACCTAACCTCCCATTAAATTAATCAAATTTCGATTAAGTTAATCCTTATCACTAAAATCCTCTAGAAAATGCAACTTGCACATGAAAATAGATTTAATTCATTTATTAAATCTCTATTTCCCTCACATGGCATAAAAAGGGAATATTCCCTCAAGTTTGAATTCAAAAAGTCCAAGTGGATGGGTACTTCCAACAAAACATTCACTCCTCTTACATGTCCTTGTGAATTAAGCCAAGTGGCATTTATTTCATTCATTTTTCCCTCTCAAATGTCATTTCCTCAATTTCAAATTCCACCTAATCGCATTTATTGGCACTTTGGCCAAAATGTGCACAACCATCAACCATTCACATGGTGACAAGTGGCATTTGGCCATTTGGTGAAAGTTAGCCCCACATGGCCCAAATCTTCTTCTCTTTTCCAAATTAAAATCTATAAATGGAAGGCTTATCTTCTCATTATTCATCCACAATTTCATGCAAAGTTACTCTCTTGATATTGAGAGCCAATTTTATGCACATCATTCCACATATTTATCATTTTCATAATTCCATAGCTAGGTTATGCTCAAATATCATTAAAAATATTTGATCAATCCACATACATCAATATTGCAATTTAGGAGTTGGGAAAGGGCCAATTTCAACACATGAATTCGCACCAATTCCCTCATGGGATCACAAGTTTGCTTGTTTAATTAGGATTCATTTGCATTTTTTATACTTTGTTCTTCATTTTCCTAGTTTAAGTTTTAGTAAATGGATTTCATGGGGAATCCTTCATTCTTGCTTGCATATGATCTAACATCTTGATTTGTTTTTTGTTTTTGTGCAATTGTAGGTTTAGGGGTTCACAGTAACTTTATTATCTCTAGCATGTTTCATGGCCTTGACTTCTACCCATTTAGTTATATAATCAGTGCATACCAGGATATAAGACTTACCATTTGATGGGGGATCAATGGATCCCACAAAATCCAATACCAATTTTTCAAAGGGAGTGACTACTATTTGAGGATAGAGTGGAATCTCATCTAATTTGGTTGGCTGGCCCATTCTTTGACACCTAGCACATTTCCTTGTATATTTTCATGCATCCTTATGGATTGTAGGCCAATAGTATCCTATGTTCAAAATCTTCATTTTTGTCCTCTTGGCTACAAAATTCCCTCCACAGGGTTCATCATGACATGCATGTATAATGTCATATATCTCATCTTCCCTCACACATCTTCTCATAACATGATCTAGTCTAGTATAAAACAAGCATCCAATAATCCATGTAAAAGGAAAAAAAAATTCAATGAGCACCTTTCTCTCTTTTGGAGAGAAGTGGGGAGGAACTCTCCCTGTCACAAGGTAATTAGCTATGTCAGCATACCTGGGTGTGTGCACACAAATGAAGAATAGATGTCCATCAAGAAAGGAGTCATCTATGGCCTGATTATCTTTTGATGCGGTCAGTCTTGAAAGAAAATTTGTAACAATATTGGCTTTCCCTGGTTTGTCCACAATGGTTATGTCAAACTCCTACATCAACAATAACCATCTGGCTAACCTTCCTGAGATCAAGGGTTTATTCATGAGATATCTAATGGCTGCATGATCAATGTGCAAAAATATTTGGTAGCCTATTTTGTAGTGCCTGAATTTGTTCAGGGCATAGATTACTGCCAACATTTCTTTTTTTGCTACTATATAATTAAATTCATCTCCTTATAAGTTTTTGCTAACAAAATAAATGGCATTTTCAATGGCTCCTTCTTTTTATCCTAAGACTAATCCTATAGCATAGTCTTATGCATTAGTATGGATGTGAAAATGAATTTCTCAATTAGGTCTCTTAAGTACAGGAGCATGAGTCAAGGTTGCCTTCAAGTCAAAAAATGTTGTGGCATAGTCTTTTGTCCATTGGAATTCAGCATCTTTGGTTAAGAGATTATACAAGGGTGTTGCTATTTTATTGAAGTCTTTGATGAAATTCCTATAATATCTTGCATGTCCCGAGAAACTCCTAAAATCCTTTTGTTTTGTAGGTGTAGGCATATTAGTAATTACCTCAATTTTTGTAGGATCTATATGAATTCCTTGGTGGGAAATGTGTTGGCCAAGAACTACACCTCCCTACATCATCATGAAGCACTTCTCACTATTTAAAGAGAGATTTTGGTCTTCACATCTCTATAATAATTTCTTGAGATTCTCCAATGCTTCATCAAAATCATCACCATAAGTGGTAAATTCATCCATATATATTTCCATGCAGTCAAGAGAGATGTCTGAAAATATGTTGATGATTGTTCTTTGAAAAGTAGCATGTGTGTTGCATAAACCAAAGGAGAGAACTAAATAGGCATATGTCCCCCATGGACATGTGAAGGTTTTCTTCTCCTGGTCCTCAGGTGCAATTTGAATCTGATTGTAGCCACTGAATCCGTCAAGGAAAGAGAAGTACTGCTTTCCTACAAGTGAGTCCAACACTTGATCTACAAAAGTCAAGGGAAAATGATCTTTCTTAGTAGCAGCATTGAGTTCCCTATAATCAATATAGACTCACCATTTTCCTCCCTTCTTGGTCACAATCACCAATGGGGACACCCACTAGTTGTCTGAAATAGGATAGATAAAGCCTGCATCTAGCAACTTTTGTAGCTTCGTTTTGATAATTTCTCACAATGCAGGGTTGATTCTTCTTTGTGGTTGCCTGACCGATTGGCAATCATCTTTGATATATATCCTATGGGTGCAAACCTTGGGGTCTAGGCCTTTCATATCATGATAATCCCATGCCAATGCATTTTGGTGGGTTGTCAACAAATTTGCCAATGACAGTTGTTGTTTTTCTCCCAATTTGTTGTTAATATTCAAATATTTTCCCTCGGACACCTATACTTGTGTAGTTAACTCTACCATAGATGTCTCATTAATACATGGTACCTTAAGTTCATATGGAAGCATTGTGTGGAACATACCTATTACTGTTGGAATTTTGTCTATAGGAAGAGTGGTTGCAGAAAGTTTTTCTATAGAAATAGTGGTTGTAGGAAATTCAGGTAGAGCAGATAGAAGTGTCTTCATGAGATCATTAGAACTAGATGCATGAGAGGGTGACACCTCCTCTATCTCATAATGTTTCTAAATTATATTAGATAACACTTCATCTTCATCTTGAATCTGTAGGAAAGGGATTCTACCTAACGTCATAAGTTGTGTCACAAAGTTAGCTTCCTCAATCTCTTCACCTACATGCATCCATACAGGATTATCCTCAGTGTGGGATGGTTGAGAAGGAGGATAAAGAACAATATTTTTGGTGCTCCTACCATCAGAAATGGTCATGTCACCTAACCGACAACCAATATAAGCGTCTATTATTTCTAACCATGGCCTTCCAAGAATGATAGGATACCTGCCTAGTGTATCTTTAAGAAAAATAATCATGAAGTTAGTTGGATACTCCCAAGAATCTAGAATCACCACAAGGTCCTCCACTATGCCATTGGGCTTAATAGTGGAACTATCAGCAAGTTGCAAGATAGTAGGAGTGGATCTCATACTTACAATGTTTAGTTTCTATAGGATATCTTTAGTCATCACATTTATTGTTGCACCCAAGTCAATCAAAGCATTATTTATGTGTATCCCATTTATAATAATTTCAACCACCTGACTACCTGGATCATTGTACTTGGGGACTGTGACTTTTCCAAGCATGATGTCAAATAGTTGTCCCACTACATGAACTGCAGTTGGGTCTTTCTTTTTCCTTCTCGGCTTCTTGAGGCATGCTTCTTTGATTGCCTTGCCATATATAGGAACATATTTTATGGCTTGGAATAGGGGTATCTAGACACATATATTCTTTAGCTAGTCTAGAATTTCAAAAGTGGTGTCCTCATTGTCTTCCTTTTATTTGGTAACTTCCAATCTCTGGGGGAATGATGGTTCTTGTGTCATCTATTTGGTTGGAAATGGTTCAGGATTTGTAGGTGCACTAGTCTGAATGGGAACATCCAGAGGCTATTCTTCTTCCACAGGAAACTCAGTGATGATGGGTGTGGAAGGAGCTAGCAAAGTAGTTCCTGAATGCAAACATATGTTACTTAAACTAACAACATATGTAGGAAATTGATTTGGATCAGCAGATTATACAGGTTGTTGTTGTGGTTTATTATTTGGGTTAGGTGTGGGATAAGCTGTTAACTAAGTGGTTTTAGGTCCAACTGGACTGGGATTAGAAGGGGGAGGCATGATAGCAGGTTTTTGGGGTTGAGAAGATGGTTGCATGTAACCGGTTGTCTTATTTGGCCATTGGTTTTCACCTCTCCATTGGGATGTTTGTTTCCAGTTTCCTGGAGGTGGTTGCCAAGATCCTTGAAACTATTTCCAATTCCCCTGAGGTTGTTGCCACTGAGGTGAAGAATTTTGATAATTGGGTCAAGCATTTGGAGGGTTATCCAAAGATTATGGTGGATATCCTCCATATTTGGATGGACATGGAGGCTGCCACCGGTCACCAAATGAATAGGAATTAAAATATGGCCCAACAAAAGATAGTGGATCTAGTGGCATACCTTGTCTTGGAGCCCATGGCCTTTTCTATGCAACAAAGTAGACTTGATCTTCCTCAGTCTAAATTGGTTTAAACTCAAGTGGAATCTTCTTGCTATCAATGTTAGATACAATCTTGTATTTTCAGTCCTTCTTCTTTTGTCTGTAATGAGGGAAATATTGTGTCAGCATTGCATCTACCTCCTCATGTTTCTTCTTGACTTTAAGTGTATCTAGCTGAGTAGCAAGATTGTTTAAAATATCCTGCTTGAAATCAGCTAGTAAGTGAGTAATATCTGTCCTTGAAACTCCATTGGTGGATGACTTACCCATAGAGGATTGGTAAGATCTCCCTTTCTTTGAGGCTTCCCTAGAATAGTTCTGACATATCTTCTTAATATCCTCCCAAGGAACTTGAGTGACATCTCCTCCTGCCATCAGGTCTAATGCATCAATGTAGCTTTCATTAATTCCTCTCAATAAAAGTAGCTTTTGTGAGTCTTCATTGAGTGTATGGTGTATATATTTTTGCAAACAAACAAGAAACCTTGAAATGCAATCCTCTAGGCATTCATCTTCCTTTTGTTTCATTCTAAAAATGTCTCCTCCTCTCATATCACTACCCCTGCAATACTCTTTGTATTTCTCAAGGAGCTTAGTCTTCATGTCCTCCCAAGTCTCCACAGTATCTCTTCCAAGGCTCATAAACCATCTCAATGCAGCTTCTTTCAAAGTGGTAGGAAATAACTTAAGCCTATGGGAATCAATGGTGTAGTCATAACTTTTGCAGAGTATATCAAACTCAAACAAGAATGTATCAGGATCCTCTGTGAAAAGTCCATATAACTTAGAAAGGACTGAAGTAGAGATATTTTTGAGGTTGTCTACTTCATTTTCTTGAGCAATGGGAAAAGGAAAAACTGGTTGGTTATGCCTGTTAGGAAACTTCAATTGGATTTTGATCTTCAAGGGAAACTTCAGAATTGTTTAAGTTAGGAAATGTATCAGCAAAGGGGTGTGGCTCTTCTTCTTCGTTTCTGAGCAGATTTGGAAGCTCTACTAGCTAAAATGGTTTTGTATTATTAGGATGAAATCTCCCATAAGCATCTCTTCTTCTTCTGTGCATGCAGTATTACTCAGCATCAACCAACTCACACAAAGAATTGGTGAAAGAAAAGTGGATCATAACTTCTAAACACTAAGAGAAAACTCCAAAAAATACTATAGCAGAAAAAACTAGCAATGGCTCCAAAGAACTCCCAAGTTTGACACCATCCCCGGTAATGGTGCCAAAAAATTTGGCCTCCTATAATGATTTTAATAACTAATCCTTTACAATTGTGATTCAGAGATTGGACACCTAACCTGAATAGCCATTTTAACCATCATGAAGGTGCATTTAAATTGTCAACCCAGGAACATGAACTTGAAATGGGTCAGCACAGTATGTGTCCTAAGAACTTCAAAGTAGTCATCTTCATTCTAAAGCTAAAAAGATTCAATGCTGAAAGTAAATTGCATGGAAAGGAACAAAGTAAATTTTGAACGTCACTCAACAATTAAACTAAGTTGAACATGCATGATAGGAATGAAAATCTTAACAAAAAACAAGGGACTACTCTATCTACTTTGGTTGTAGAAACAATCAGAGAATGGAATTCTAGTGGTTGTAGGAACAGTCAGTGCCAGATTTTGAACTAAGTACTAAACAGAAACTAATAACTAATCTAACTAAACTAAAGGACAAATTACTCACCAAGTGGTCCCCCTTGGATGAGTATCCTTTGAAATTAATGTAAACTCAAATGCTCAACTCAAAAATTCATCTTATTCATTGGAAAATGCAATTACAAAAGAGTAGCATCTATGGAAATGCTTAGTATATGATCAAATACAACATCAATAACTCAGTAACTTGGTAACCTTCAAACTCCCGAAGAAGGAGAATCCAAACCTTACTTATCCTACCAACTAAATAGGGCATTCAACTCCCACTAACTAGGAGGATGCCATTTAGTTAAAGTGGAGAACATAATAAAAGGGTAGCTACATGTGCAGGGAATCCAGTTAGACATGTAAGTCCAACCACAGACTCAACACTATAGTAATGCTCGTGACTGCTTAACATCTTGAAAGATCAATACAAGGCAGTTACATGCGGTTGACATGGGGAATCTTCATCATCGTCCTTCAGTTGACCTTTGAACGATTCCTCTACATGACCAGTTGGCGGCTACATTTCTCAAATTAGAATCCTCAAGTATGTATGCATGGCAATGTTAGTACACATAATAATTGCACATTGATAACCACCTTAAAGAAAATTCTTTAACCACATGCAAAATTAATATAGATAATCCACATAATAGGATAATATCTTTAAAACTGGCATAAATGGAATTAAATCCAATGTCTATGGTTTGAGGGAAACATTATCAAAATATAAATATTTAATATCAAATTCCATGTCAACTTCAGCAAATAAACTATAAATTCTACCCAAATTTGGACCAAAAACTAGGCTCATCAGCCATTACAAACCCTCCTAAGCTGTTTCAACTGACTAAGGTATATGACAAGTGGTAAAATGATTGGAAATGATTGTTTGAAAATTAAAATCTCATGGTATTGTTTAATTTTTGAGATATTGAGAGGGGGGTGAATCAGTATCTCCTTTAACTTATTGAACAAACATCATCTAATTACTCTAAAGAATATAATAGAAAATATGAGCAAGAGAAATAAAATTCAACCACACAACACATGAACACTAGAATTTTACATGGAAAACCTAATGAGGGAAAAACCATGGTGAGGATTAGCTCACTATATAATATAGATCCAAAATCGGATACAAGAGAGGCTCACTACCAGATAAGAGAGGCTCACTGCCAAATAAGAGAAGCTCACTGCTAGATACAAAATCTCACTGCTTACAAGGAGGACTCACTATCCAAATAAGGAGGCTCACTGCCTACAAAAGGATTATAGTAAAAAAATGGCTTACAACCAAAACATGAACCGGTAAGAGTGCACCTAACAAGTGTTGATTCAGCTCCTTTTGATGCTCAGAGAATTCACATGTATGTAGACTAATATTTTCTCTTATTCATATTCACATTCAATCCACACTCTTCAATCTCCAAACTACCCAAAATATATATATCTAACTTTTCCACAAGCATAAATTAGGTCGGCCTAATTAGATGCAATCTTTATTCACCAAAAATATTAAATGTCGGCTCCAAGTTAGTACAAAATTCTCCAAAAATGATTCAACCATGTAACACGCTATATTATGTCGACATGGACCAAAGATAGGTCACTCATATATCTGCAACATAAATTAATCCATTATACCACCAACTATTTATTAGGTCAGCCATGGATAGATCTAATAATAAAATACAACACCAAACCAATGCCAACTCGCCATATGATCATATGAGCACAAAATATTGTATACTTATAAGCTTCCAACATTCATAAACCATTTCCCAAAACCATAAACAATGATGATCATCATAGGGGAAATGCAAACCAAAATATAGGACCAAATGTATCAAAGGATGTAAACTAGTTCTTCATACCGGTTCAGAGTATCGGATCAAACTAACACCTTAATCGACATGGTGACATCAATGACAACACAAAGTCTGATCTTCTTCATTATTCCAACAATCTCCCCCTTTTTCATTGATGGCAACATGTGCCAAAATAATGTATAATTCTTCACACAGTTCTTCATCTATATAACAATCTATCTAAATCTCTCCAAATCTCTCCCCCTTTGACATCAATGGCAAACGGCGGCCAAAAATAGGATGTAAATGTATGTACATGGTGACATTGCATATACAAAGAAAATCTAACTCCAAAAACTTCAAGACTTCAAAAATTTCCAAAACTCCCCCTTTGTTCAGCAATTCAATTTTTCTCTTCTTGTTTTTGTTCATTTTTCTCCTTTTTCTTTATTTTCTCTCCTTTTTCCAAAAAAAATTGAACATTCAGAAACTCAAGTAAAGATAACACTTTTCACCTAAAACACTTTCTTGTATCTCTCTTTCACAGTTTGAAGAATTCACTTCCAAGCTAGCATGACAAAATCCATTCTAGTACACATGTTGTCCAACAATGCCAACAACATAAATGAGGATGACCAATCCGACGACGAGCACTATCGTTCACATTCTTCTACATCATAGAGTATTCCAGAGAGATGATCTAACCAGACCTCAACAATTTCTTTAGCAAGCCAAAAAGTTCTCACCACATCTTCCCTTTGTCTTTGAATAGTCAGTAACTCTGCTTGGAATTCTCCAACTCTTATTCTTTGTTTTCCTTATTTTTCTTTAAAGAAATCAAAATTATTTCCAATACTATTCATTTCAGATTCAATGGCTTCAATTTTGCTTCTAAAATTTTTAATTGCAGTAGGCCACCGGAGACAATACTTATAGATGTCTGAAATTTCTTTAATGTGTTTTCTTGTCTTATTAATGTGTTTAGATAACTTTTTCTTAGCTTTGCCACACCTTTTCTCAACCATAGCTTCAAAATTATGTCCTTTAGAACCTTCCAACAACATTCTCTCTTTAACAACTTCAACTAGATTATCCGGTAATGAATAAGAAACACTTGAAATATCAATACCTTTCTTGAGCAGATACTCAACCAGAGCATCACTGATTTTAAATCTATCCACTAGAGAGCACTCACTCCACAAATCACCAATATTCTTCATCTCGCCTTTATCTAGCATCATCTGAATATCATCTAGATCAAAATATTTAGAGCTAGGCAGGGACTCTTCTTCATTCTCCTTTTCTTTCAAAATAGTGATGATATCTTCTATGATAACTTTCCTCTTTTCAGATTCTAGAGGGGAATCACCAATAACAATTTCCAATTCCTTTGTACCGAAGGATGAACCCTCCTCAAACCAACTAGACATGGGCATACCAAAGCACAAATCCTTTTGTAGGGATAATAAAAAAACCTTGCAAGCACTTGCATTGTCCTCCATACCTTCCAAATACCTGTAAACTTATTTTCCAATAGGGACCTCAGACTCCCACTTAATATTTTATTTTCCTGGCAGTGAACTCAAAAATTAAAATACTAGACATGTAAGCAAAGACCCAAACCAGAAAGGGTAACCATTGACCAAGGACACTCATACATTTTTAGTTATATTTTCAAACATTAAGCTGAACAAATCAAACTGCTTGTTTTCCTTCACCATTTTGTGAGCCAGACATATAGAAATAGCCGAAGTGGAACCTTCACGATTTCTGAAATAAATTTTGTAAGAAATATCATACGCAACATACCTTATGGTGGGTATGGTAATAGTATTTATCAGCAAAGCTCGAGGGTCTTTTTCGATTCTATTTAATTCCTCCACCTCTTTTTACTTCATTGTTTTTTTTTCGAGGAGGTCACCAACATTATACAACCCAGTAATAGCTACAATTGCCTCCTTTGTGATAGGGTAGGGTTTGTCCAAAATAATGTTGCCATCCTTGAATTTACTTAATAGGAAGAAGATGGATTCTCTATCTATAAACCAAGGAAATTCTCCCCATAAGTCCATGCCTAAGGTTTTATGTTCTGCAATTCTTTTTTTTTCACCCTAGTCCATTTCCTTCATTTTTTGATGATTGAATTCTTCCAATTCAACTCCCTTCACCCTTTGTGGAATATTTCCACTTGGTCCTTTGTTAATAGATTCCATCATCATACTTAAATTCTTCAAATTATTCCTTGCACAACAAAACTTCTTCTCTTACCTTTCTTTTTGTAACCACGAGAGAAAACTTTCATCACTTGTTCTTGATTATTCACTATGATTTCTCCATATTACCTCCAAATCACTCCAAATCACTTCAAGATTGCTCCAATTTGTTCTTCAAATTCTTCAAATGCATAAGTGATCAAAATGACTTATGAATTTTTCTTTATACACTATCGCACTACCCTAATTCGTATTATAGGAAATAGGGTCGAAAAACTTGATAAAAACCTTCTTCACTACATTGAGAAACCCTAATTTTCTTCATAAATGAACATGATTGCACTTTTCTTTCTGATTTATTTTGTATAAGCTCTACCCATTCATTTCTTACAATATATCCTCGTTTCAACATCTGACATGCCATATTTCTAGGGAGTTCGAACATTTTTTTGTGAAAGCTCCCCCTAAGACCATGCTAGGTCTAATTCTCAAAGAAATTGTCTGCACCGAATGAGGGAACAGACACATTTTTCATCTTTGGTTCTTATTTCTTTCTTAATCTCATATTTTTCAATCTTCTTCATAGGTTCATTCTCCTTCACCAGAGTAGACTGCTTTCCCTTTTTACTTTTGCAAACTCTTGAAATATGTCCTGGTTTCTTACAATTGTAGTAGATAACATTTCTCTATTTTGTTTGACTTTCATTAACCATTGATCTGCATGGATTTGATTTGTGTCCAAACTTTTTGAAAGTATAGAAGTAGCCATCAAAATTTTGATTCATTCTACCTCCATTAAACCAATTCATCATCTGAGCTTTGCATTCACTAGCTTTATGTCCAAATTTCTTGCATGCATAACATTATTCAAAGAAGGGACTAGAAAACTGATTCATCCTACTCTTGCACTCAGTTGTCTTGTGACCAAATTTATTACATGAAAATAAAACACCATTGAAATATGGGTACCTTTGAGCATTTGGTTGTCTGATAGGCGGTCTTCTTTTTGGATTTCTTTTTTGCTTCCCTTTATCTTGAATATTTTTATTTTCCACTGGATTTGAGTTTTGCACATTCTTAGATTTTTCACCAGCTTCATTTCCTAATCCACCTTTGTCTTTAGAAGGTCTTTATCATGCTATCAATTCATCAAGCTTGGTGGAGCTTGTTTTGAAATTATCTTCACAGAGTTTTTCTTTGTCGAGATCTGCTTTCAGGTTCATCACTTCTTGTTCAAGCCTTGAGCATACATCAGAATTACTTTGCAACACTTGATTCATACACTCTTCAATTTTGTTCTTTTCTTCCACTTGCACCTTCAATCTGGTGATCTCTTCAATTGCTCACTCACCTCTCTATGTATTTCTTTGAATTTCTTCTATTGCTCTTTCAATTTCTGGATGCATTCATTTGCCTCATCAATATTTTCTTTCAGATCTATATTTTCATTATTTTTCTTGTCAAAATCTTCAAGAGCAGCCCAGAGCTCTTATTTATTCATTTGTTCAACCTATAGGATCTTTCTCAAGCTATTAGGCTTCCTCAGAGGAACCAAATCTATGATACCAATTGTTGAATTTCTAAGATACTGAGAGCGGGGATGAATTAGTATCTCCTTTAACTTATTGAACAAACATCATCCAATTACTCTAAAGCATATAAAAAAAGATGGGAAAGAGAAATAATATAATATGAAACCACACAACACATGAACACTTGAATTTTACGTGGAAAAACCACGATGAGGATTAGCTTGCTATATAATGTAGTTCCAAAACCTGATACAAGAGGCTCACTGCCAGATAAGAGAGGCTCACTGCCAGATAAGAGAGGCTCACTACTAGATACAAAATCTCACTACTTATAAGGAGGAATCACTACTCAAACAAGGAGGCTCACTGCCTACAAAAGGATTATAGTAACAAAATAGCTTACAGCCAGAATATGAACTAGTAAGAGTGCACCTAACAAGTGTTGATTCAGTTCCTTTGATGCTAAGATAATTTGAATGCCTATAGACTAATATTCACTCTTATTCATATTCACATTCAATCCACACTCTTCAATCTCCAAACTACCCAATATATATATCTAACTTGTCTGCAAGCATCAATTAGGTCGGCCTAATTAAATGTAATCTTTATTCACCAAGAAGATTAACTGTTGGCTTCAAGTTAGTACAAAACTTCTCCAGAAATGATTCAACCATGTAACATGCTATATTATGTCAGCATGGACCAAAGATAGGTTGATCATATATCTGTAACACAAATTAATCCATTATACCACCAACTGTTTATTAGGTCAACCATAGATAGACCTAATAACAAAATGCAACACTAGACCAATGCCAACTCACCATATGATCATATGAGCACACATGATTATAAACTTGCAAACTTCCAACATTCACAAGCCATTTCCCAAAATCATGAACAATGATGATCACAGGAGGGGAAATACGGACCAAAATACCAGACCAAAAGTACCAAAGGATGTAAATTGGTTCTTCATACCGGTTTAGAGTACTGGATCAAACTGACAAATTAACCGACATGGTGACATCAATGACAACACAAAGTCTAATCTTCTTCCTTCTTCCAACAGGTATGTTAGCATGATTCATAGACATCCCCGCAGTGTGTTAGTGTGCCAAACAAATCATGCTAGAAAACAATGAAAAATGAGGAAAACACAAGGTTAACACAAAAATAACGCACAAAGGTAGCTGGTGAAAAGGATTTTTGAGCATCTTGAGGGGAAAAATGTGATGCAAGGGCTAAGATAAGCCTACAAAAATAATAAGGGAGTGGATACAAAAGTGTAGGTGAAATTGTAAGGTTATGCAATTTTTGACACTACAAATGCAAACCAGAAAAAAATTCCTTTAAGGTAGAATTAAGATCATATTTGAAAAATGATTGGCCATGAGAGATTGTTGGGAAACCCTATGCGAATTAATATGTTCCAAAAAATATAATTGATGACAAGGGGTTTCCTTCAAAGAAAATCAATATAATTAACAACATAAAAGAGAACATGAGAAATTCACAAATTTGGAGTCAATATAGACGAGAGATAATGTATAATATGATCATAATGCTTTGAATTTACATTATCTCCAAATACTTATGGAAATATTAACACAAAGGAGGAATGGCACATGAAGATGACATAAAAAAATTTGGGTCAACATGGAAGAGACCTAAATGTCTCAATGCTTATTTTTCCCAAAAAGAACAAAATAAATATGTTTACAATACAAAGAGGAATGAAGATACAAATAGAGGAATGTTATAACAGTTTTGTTCTCTTTGTATCCTTATGTCAATGGGAAAATTAAGAGTCATCCAAAGAAAACTAAAAAACACAAATACACATCAACAATCACATTACGAGGATATCACTTTATGTGCAAGAAAAGACACAAAGGGGTAATACACATGCAAGTTGATCTATATCAAATCGTCTACATCCCAATCTTTCTCATCATAAATAGAAGGCAGAAAATAAGCTAAAGGAACTAAAATAAGTGTAGTACAAGGTAAAGTGTTAGGTTCAACACATAGTGGGTCACTTATCGAAAGAGGATCATCACGTTTGCCCCCATCTAAATTCATTTATTTTTCAAAAATACATGATAATTCATTATGATCTTATTTTTGTTCTTTCATTTTATATTTTGAATTGGTATTATAATATAACACAATGGGTTTCATACTATTTTTATCAACGTGATTGAAAGCACTATCATGGATGATCAATCTAGGGTGACTTCTATGGTCGTTCCTCTCACCCCACAAGTCATGGATGAGCCTATGTCCAAATTGGATATATTCCAAAGTATATTAGGGAATATATCTTACAGTTCCACCTCTGATATTATATAAAAGACCAAGAGATAATTGTATCATTAGATTTGTTCCTCTAAAAGAAAATAAAAACGTTATAAACCTAAAGATATAGTGTCTTCTTAACCCTTGGTGGTCCCTTTAGTTCCTCCTCCAAAGGTATAAAAGATACTGAAGGTGGAGAAACCCTCTCTTACCCCTTCACAAATTGAAACTCATGCAAGAAGAAATATAAGTGCTAAAGAGCATAAGTGTTGATGTTGTTCTATTTCTCCCAATTGGCCAAAAATAATAAAACATTACCTAATGACCAACCCTCTATCCAAACCAATCCTGATGAATTACCTCCCACCTATCCATCCTCACCATCACCTGGCTCCATCTCAAAACTTTCACTAAAATAGGCCATTGAAATTTATATGTATCAACCGAAATAAAAAATAAAATATGAACATATGAACATATGATTGATAGTGTCCTTAAATTACCCATCATGATAAGTTTGGATAGTGAAGATGAATATGCAAAAAATTGATGAACAAGTGCATAATGAATTATCTTTGTTTTTCTTGAAATATAAGGATTTAAATACATGAGCAACTATGATGATCCTCCTAATGAGAGTAGTCCATCATGTGTTGAAATTGGTAATAATAATTGTACAACAATTTTTGTATTCCCTTTAGCTAGTTGCTTTCCTTCAATATATGATGAGAAAGATTGGGATGTAGATGATTTTCTTTAGATTGGCTCACATGTGCAGTACCCCTTTTTTGTATATTTTATATCTTTAGTGTGTTTGCCTACATGTGATGTGATTTCTCATATTATGCTTTGTATGTTGGTTTTCTTTGGATGACCCTTGTTGTCCTTTTTAACACAAGGATAGAAAGGAAACAAATCCATTGTAACATTCATCTATTTGTATCTTCTTTCTTCTTTATGTCATGAATTTTTTTTCTCTTGTGTTGTCCTTTTGGGGATAATTCAAAGTGTTGATACATTTAGTTCTCTTCCATGTTGACCCAAAAAAAAATTTCTATCTTAATGTGTCATTCTTTCATTTTTTTCTTAGTTCCATTAGTATCCAAGACAATGATGTCCATTATGAGCTTAATCATATTATATATTAGAAAATATTTATATTGACCCTAGATCCATGGATCCCTCATGTGGTCATCTTTGTCTTGTTGGTGGTTTTGTATTGGGGTAAACCTCTTGTCATGAGTTAGCTTTATTTGGAAACATATCATTGGCATAAGGTGTTGAATAGGAGAATTGAGAGGGGGGTGAATCAGTTGTCACAGATTATAACCTTTAACTTCATTAGCGGAACTAATGCATAAACTTCTTAAATTATTAATCATCATATGCCAATGTAGAAACTTGAATCCAATGCACAAACACAATAACACTAGATTTACGTGGAAAAACCAATGAGGGAAAAACCACAGTGAGGATTAATTCACACTATAGATAATATCAAAACTAATTACAAAAAGGCTCACTACCTACAATAAGAACTCGCTATCCAACAGGGCTACAATCCAGAGGGTTCACTTCCAAAGAGATACAAATAAGACAAAGAAGGCTTGTTAGAGAGATACAAAAATCCCAATGCAACAAAGGATTCCACCACAGTTAGTGATCAACTTGTATGAATGATATAGTTTTCCTTCTACTCACTGCATCCAAAAACTCGGCATTAAGCTTCACACTGATCTACCACACACATAACTCACACACACTTTTTGAATAACATCAAATTCGTGTCTACTCTTTCACTTATCTTCCTTATTTTCTCTTGTACATTTTTCATTGCTAGCCCATCTTGTATTCATACTATCTCCAACCTTGAAAAGATACAAAGTTGGCCATCTAATTTCAAATTCAAATTAGGTCGGTGCCAAAAAATCCTAGGGTGGAATTAGAATGTGGGCGACCCAAACATATGCTTTACTGAGAACCATAATAGATCCAACATGCTTCATCAACTTCAAATATAGTGATTAACACACGGTTGGCCAAACTAGTGTAAAACACATAGAACAATTAAGCTCGAAACTTCCAAAAACCAAAAATATCTTCAATGCAATCAAAACATCTTATCTCTAAAACCACAAGTCAAAAGACCATCAAAGAGAAATATGGACCTCAGCCAGAACACAAAAAAATATAGTTCACAATTGGTGAACACAACTCAAACATCACAAAGAACCAATAGCCAAGAATCTGGATATAACGACCTTCAGCAATCATGACTAACATATTTGAACTACACAACCATAGGGAAAAGTACCAGATCATCATCCTACGCAACAACTGAGTACTTGTAATCTTCCTTTAATATAAATTTCTCAATATGCTCAACATATACAACCAACAACAACTAGTAGATAACCATTTGACTAGTTGACAACACTTTCATTCATTTTTCCATTCTTGCAACAATCTCCCCCTTTGTCATTGATGGTAACACATGATGTGAAAAACCATCAAAGACACCATACCAGTTTTGAATATACTTCTCAAGATTTTTCTTTTTGCTCCTCCCCCTTAGGAGATCATCTTTCTCATTACCTGCTTTCTCTCATTAGATTTCTCTCATTTCCACATGCTTTCTCTCCCCCCTTTGACATCAATGGAAAAATAAAATATATATTTGTTCACTGAATCTTCCTTTGACATGAAAACTGAATACTCATAATGACAACACTTGAAAACTACCTACCCCCCTGAGAGGTAGCCACTAAAACATCAGTCCAAAAAGATAGAACCATGAATCCACCAGACCAATGCATCTCCAAATGTATCTTAGTTTATGAAAGGAGGGGAAATGACTCCTAACTTCTCCCAAAGATACTCAAAATTATCTTTAGGAAGATCCTTTGTAAATATATTTGTAATCTGATCCTTTGTACTCTTTTTGTCATCTATACTTCCAACCCAATCTACATTTGTATAAGCACTAAGTGTAAATTCAATATATTTAGGATACCATAATCCATAATTCGGAGTGCCATTCAAATATCTGAATATTCTTTTAACTATAGCAACATGTGTTTCCTTCAGATCTTCTTGACATATAGCTACAAGACAGATCGTATGCATAATATTTGGTCTAGTAGCAATCAAATACAATATTCCACCAATCATAGACCTATACTTGCTCTGATCAGCCTTAGGTGAAACATCATCCTTACCCAACTTGCAACAAGTCACCATAGGAGTACTTACCAGTTTGGAACCATCCATCACAAACTTCTTCAAAATCTCTCTCACATACTTAGATTGTGAAATGAAAATTCCTTTCTCTGTTTGATTAATCTATAGCCCAAGAAGGAGATTCATCTCCCCAAACATATACATTTCAAATTCTTTTTGCATCTCTTCCATAAACATCTTGCACATCTTTTAATTTCCTCCAAAGATAATGTCATCAACATATACAACTATAATCAAGATTTTTTCATTTTCAATCTTAAAGTACAAATTATTGTATGTCGTACCTTTGTTAAATCCTTTCTGAATCAAATACTTATCTAACCTTGAATACCATGCTCTAGGAGCTTGCTTAAATCCATATAAAGCTTTATTCAATCTACACACCATATCCAGTTGATCTATTAACTAAAATCCTTTTGGTTGTTCCATGTAAACTTCTTCTTCTAGCTCACCATTCAAAAATATTGACTTGACATCCATATCATAGACTTTTAAATCTTTATAAGCAGTTAATACCAGGAAAATCCTTATAGCTTCCATTCTTGCTATCAGGGCAAAAGTCTCCTGAAAATATATGCCTTCTACTTTTGAGTAGCCTTTACACAAAAGCCTTGCTTTGTTCTTAACAACTTCTCCATACTCATTCAAATTGTTTCTAAATACCCATTTTGATCCAATGATATTTTTGTTTGTCAGTCTTGGGACCAATTCCCAAGTATGATTCTTCTTAATCTGCAAAATTTCTTCTTTCATTGCTTCCTTCCAATGTTCATCCTTATAGGCTTCACTTACTGTCTTCGACTCAATCTCAAAGAATAAACACAAGCAGCAATAGCTTTACTTCCGATTAACACACCTTTTGTCTTGTCTCCAATAATCTAATTTTTTTAATGATTCCTCTATACATATTTCAGTGTCTTAGGGGACATCACTAGAGAATCTTCTTCTCTTTCATTCTTTTTCTTTCTTCAAGTTTCATCCTTAGATTTTCAACAATTTCCTATGCTTCCTTTAGTTCCTAGTAAACTTATTTATGTTTTAACTTGAACTTCTAGATCAAATTTCTTAGTTTTTGAATGCATTCACCTACTTGCTTGACATTTTCTTTTAAATATTCATTTTCAAACTATAAAGTCCTTTTTCTTAATTCTTCATCTAATTTAGATCCATTCATCATTTAGTTAAACCTACCAAGATCTCCTTCAAGTTGTTAATCTTATCCCAAAGGGTCGAGCTTTGATACCAATTGTTGAATAGGATAAATGAGAGGGGGGGTGATGCAGTTGTCATAGATTATAACCTTCAATTTCATTACTAGAACTAATACATTAACTACTTAAATTATTTACATGGAAAAACCAATGAGGGAAAAACCACGGTGAGGATTAACTCACACTATAGAGAATATCAAAACCAATTACCAAAAGGCTCACTGCCTGAGGTAAGGCTAACTCCCTACAATAAGGACTCATTGTCCAATAGGGCTACAAATCGGAGGGCTCACTGTCATAAAGATATAAAGAAGACAAATAATACTTGTTATGGAGAGACAACAATCCCAATGCAACAAAGGATTCCACCATAGTCACTGATCAACTTGCATGAATAATAGAGTTCGCCTTCTACTCACTATATCTAGAAAGTTAGCATTAAGCTTCGCACTGATCTACCACACACATAACTCACACACACTTTCTGAATAGCATCAAAGTCATTTATTCTCTTTTAATTATCTTCTTTTCTCTTGTACATTCTCCATTTCTATCTCATCCTATATTTATACTATCTCCAACCTTGAAAAGATACAAATTCGTCCATCCAACTTCAAATTCAAACTAGGTCAATGCCAAAACATCCTAGGGTGGAATTAGAATGAGGGAAACCCAAACACACTCTTCATCGAGACCCATAATAGATCCAACACACTTCATCAACTTTGAAGATAGTTCTTAACACACGATTGACCAAACTAGTGTAAAACACATAGAACAATTAAGCTCAAAACTTTCAAAAACCAAAAATATCCCCAATGCAATTAGAACATCTTATCTTTAGAACCACAAGTCAAAATACTTCATCAAAGAGAAATCTATACTAGCAAAATTTCTCCTAGACCTCAGCCATAACATAGAAAAAAAAACAGAACTCAAACTTCACAAAGAACCAATAGCCAAGAATTCGGATATAGCAACCTTCAACAATCATGACTAACATATTTGAACCACACGACCATAGGGACAAGTATCGAATCATCATCCTAAGCAACAAATGAATACCTATAATCTTCTTTTAATACAATTTTCTCAATATCCTCAACATATACAGCCAATAGCAACTAGTAGATAACCAGTTGACATCAATGACAACACTTTCATTCCTTTTTCAATTCTTGCAACATAAGGCTTTCCAAATAAGCTCTCATGGAATTATCATATTAAATTTATCATTTTATTCTACCTTACAATAATTTCTCACAAATTGGTGTTTAGAAATTACTTTAAGGTTGGGTCATACATTCCATTATGTGATTCACTTTGTTCACACACATTGGACTTAATGATGCATTGTCTTAGTATTTTGATCATTTGTGTAACACGTTAACAAAATTATTTGGACTATAATTCTTGGTATGGTTGAAATGGGTACACACTTAGTGAAAATTAATCCTCACTAGCCCTTGTGCATTTCTCATTTGCTACCCTTTTAGAAGGCTCACCTAGTGAATATCGAACTTCACTAGCATGTGATGCCTTAGTTCATGGTTCACCTAGAAAATATTGGACTTTGTTGTCTTGTGAGTCATGAATACCTTGGTTATGTATCCTAGTAATATTTTTGTGGAGCTTGCTAGTATATGATTATCATACCCACCTTTTTGCATGTTTTCATCTTGTTTGCATTGTTTTCACAGTATTTTTGTATTGTGTTTGTTTACATTTTTTGTTATATTTTTGTTGTGTGTCTTCATCATGTATGATTTGTGGTTTTTGTGTTTCATTACATTTCATACATGTGTGTTCCCTTGTCCTTATTTTGTATTGACATATGATCTTGAATATTAGGGGCTTGTGCACTTCCCATAGATTCATTGTCATCTTATCTCTTCAATGTTTGGATAATTGAACCCCTCTTGAGATATTCTTACTTTAGTATGAGTCTAAGCATAATTTTATACTCTCACTAAACTAGGGGCTAACTGTAGCATCAAAAAATTTCACCCTTGATAATATCACACTAGGATTTTGATCCCTCCTATGTGCTTGGACCTAATTATGCATGTAATTGCCCATTTTAAATTTATTTTCAAAAAATCAAACATGGGAAATCAAAGTAGGCATTTATTATTTTTCCTCTAACACTTTGATCCCTAAAACGTAGGAATCCAGTCTAGGTCACATGGCACCCTAGATTGCATATTTTGCCTCCAAATTTAAATATGTTGGTTTCAATAGTTTATTATTTAAAATTTTGATATATAGAGAAAAAGAAGGAAATCCAATAGAAATTAATATACTTCAAAAAGAAATCCAAGAGAAATTTTTTGAGGATTATTGCAACATTTCGGCATTCAAGCATCATGTCAAGTTTTATGTGAGTTTTGTTCATGTTTTGCATGCATTTTGTCTTTGAGCACTAACGCTTGTAGGTCTTCAAATCAAATCAAGTCAAGCAAAAAATGATCCTTGAAGGTGATGAGTGTAACTTCAGTCCATCAAGGAGATCATATCTGAGTGGTGGGTTGCAGCAAAGTGTTAATTCATTACTTTTTTATTATTTAGCCTTTATCCTCAAAAGGGTAAGCTCTCTTTTATCATCAATTTTTTTACTATGGAGGTAGAAATACCAACATAGGGTTTGACTGAGGCAAGCCCCTATATGGCATAGCCCTTCCCCTCTCTTCATGTGTGTTGGTTATAGATCTGAAGTGAATTGGAGGAAGATTGAAGGCAATTTTCTCATTCATGCATCAAAACCCTACAAGTGGAAGAATCATAGAATATGTGCATTTTCTCAGTAATAGACAAAGATCTAACAACCAAACCCAGAGGAAAGAAGCTACAAAAAAGGGACCTCAAGATTGTGAAATTAGTTTCAGGAACCAGGTCCTCAATCTAGGGCATCCTTGCACCCTAGGCCAGCTAGATTCAACCCAAATTTGAACTCCAAGATCTTCTATGTCTACCTTTTGTGTTTTTGGACTTTCCTATTTTCTACCTTTTTTCAATCTGTCATAATTCCTAACAGAACGTTGCATTGTCATAGTTTACATAGTTACATAATTGTATCAATTTTTAAATCCATCAAGCCCACTTCCAAGACCACAAACAAACAAAATAATTTGGATCCAAGGTTGATTGATTCACCTTTTAGGTTGTAAGTCAATCTCATATCCTTGTCGATCTAGATTCCTCACATGTTCTTGGAAAAGGTTTGATTTTAGGGATCTACCCATCAGACAAAGGATCTCCTTTTCCAATGAAATATCAAGTTAGTAAGCATAATGGCTATTCTAGAAATATATAAACTCACTATATTTATCATAAAGTATTGTAGAAAACCCCTTCCTACAGGGGCTCTCTACAGGTGAATATCACCCAATCCTAAATATTCTCCCACTTGATATTTATTATAGGGATATTTTGGTATTTCAATCTAATAAATTAAACTCATGCTTAAGAATGGGATGAGTCCATATCATCCCAACACCACCTGAACTTTTTAATAATTATAATTTTCTCAAATAATATTATGTGTTTAATTGAGTATCAATTTTTTCCATCTAAATTTTTCTTCTCTCAACCATCTCCCTCATAAAATGATATTGCACATCAATTTTCTTGGTTCTAGAATGGTAAATAATATTCTTGGCTAAAAAAATGATATTGTTAATCATACATCACCACTGTTCGACTCTTAAAACTAGTACTATTGCATAGCCTCTCTAATCATACCTATTTTTTTATAATCATATATGTTACATTCATATATTCCACTTCAATAGTTGGCAAGGCAACTATCTACTACTTCTTTCTCATCTAAATCGCTACTCTACTAGATAGACTAAATACATAACAGCTTGTAGACCTTCGATTGTCAAGATCTCATGCCCAATTCTAATATACAAATCTCTGTACACTCAAAAAAAATCTTATTAAGCAATAATCCATATTTCCCTTCACGTAGATGAAAATTCTCTTCACATGTGTCCAATGTTCTTTACCTATCTTTTCCATAAACTTACTTTGAACTTCCACTACTTGGGAAATGTCTAGTCTTGTGCAATCTATTGTATACATGAGAATTCCCACCATACTAGGATAAGAAACCTTCATCATATCCTCCAAATCCTACATAGATTTAGTACATTGTTCCATACTCAACTTTGTACCAATTGGTAAGGGTGAACTTATCAATTTACTCTCTTGCATTCTAAACCTTCACAAAACTATTTCAAGATGCATTCTCTAGTTTATCCATAGTTTCCTATTAGGAATATCCCTACATATCTCCATACGAAGTATATATCTAGTAGCTCCTAATTATTTTATATCAAACCAGCTAGACAACTAAGTTTTTAATTCTTAAATTAGTGCTTTATTATCTCCAATGATAATCATATCATAGTATAAAAAATAAAAATGTGATCATTTACCTATTTATAATACACAAAATGATCAACATCAATTCTTATAAATCCTAATTCTACCAAGTGTGTTGATATTTTGGCTTCACATCCATGGGGACTATCTTAATCCATAAAGATACCTAGTTAGCTTGCAAACCAATTAATATTTACCTTTCACCTTATAACCTTTGGTTTTTTCCATGTATATTTACCTCTCACCTTGTATCCTAATGGAACTTAACTTAGAAATAAGGGAAATAATCTCAACAAAGTCAAATCCATGAATATTAAAACATCATTTATGCACCAACTATGTCTTGCACCATTGAATGTATTCATCTACACTAAACTTGTTCTTTAACACCCACTTGCAACCAATGGGTTTTCTATCCTTAGGAAGATCATCCAAATTCCAAGTCTTGCATTGCTTTAATGTCTTAATATCCTCGTATATGGAATTCTTCCAAGACTTTTATCTTTGCAAGTGATGTCCTCTTCCATAGAAATTGGCTCACTATTAGTACAAGTAATAAAAAAATTAAAATTAAAATCTAGTGTACTATACCTTTAGGTTGATCTTTGGTGTCTCTTAGAGCTTCTCATAGTTATTGGTGAAGAATTCCCTATCCTATTTGCACCATGTTCTTCTTCATAGTTTGTACAAGATAAGCTTTCTCATAACCCTGTCATAAGCTAGACCATTGATGGAAGAATCCTCTAAAACACTACTCCAAGTGAGTGCAAAGAGAAAGATGAGGAAAAATAAGGACTAAAAAGAAAAGAGATCTAGGCCTCTAATACAAAGCTAAAAGATGAGGATATTAAAATAGAGGAATAAATAGAAAAAAGGAGTAAACATAGAACCAAAATCTATAATGGATGTATATCTCCTATATAGTGGCTTATATGGGAAATGGATGCTCCATTAAATAACTTAGAAAATATACACACATGTGGGGAAAGATAGTAAAGATGTCTTTGAAGAAGAAATGATCAAATACATGGTGGCCTCCTCCACAATATTGGAGAATGTAATTTTTAAAAATTGGGAGGAATTAGTAGCATCCCTTAAGAAAAAGAGGGAACAAAAAATTCAAATGGAGGAAGAGCTAAGGAAGAAAGCATTAGCAGAGATCATCCCATCCCTACCTACAACATAACAAAAATTTGAACATATGTAGGCCAAAGAGATTTTGTCTAAATAGAGGATAGATAAATTAATATTGAAAATTCCATAGGTCACACAACAAATACAACAAAATACCATCACAGTGACTCAAAAATCATATGTGACATCAATGGAAAAATAAAAGAAGATCCAAGAAAAATGCACACCCTCTAGAGGTACCCAGTAGGAAACAAGTCTTGATCAAAAAGGAAATGACCACAACAAGAATCACCTCTCTCTGGATAGACCATCATCTTCTACTACAACCTCCCCAATGCAGTCTATAAAAGACTTATTGGCATAAAAAAGGAAAACTCAACCCAATACCAACACCTCAGCTTCTTCAATTTCCACTCATAGGTTCACAAATAGACTTGACTAGCATATCTCTCTTGTAGAAGTTCTAATTAGGATATATATTTCATAGAATAACAAGGGAAGAAATATTGAAGTAACATATTGAGATTACAGAGCAACTTAAAGATGCCATCACTACCATCCAAAATAAATCATCGTAATTGTAGATGGATAAAACAATACCATTCTGGTAAAAATTAAAATAGTTAATAGATGGGGTCATGAAAGAAATAGAAAATTAGTTGTCACTCTCAAAACATAAACTTCCTAGCATATGTAAGAAAATCTAGAATGGATGAGGTGAGAAGAAAATTAGTTGTAGTGCACACGTACTTAGAAGTTGATATTGACACTCTACATGATACAATCACTGATATTAATACTCTATATAAAATTATCTACAATGGGTACACTCGCCAAAGTGTTGAAGAACCAGATAGAAAAAATAGAGTTAAAGATATTGTAGGTAGCTAACAATCATGACCCAATGATGGACTTCGATGGAACAATAAGATCACATGTTGAAGTAATGAATACCAAACTCTAATAGTTGCAAGATCAAAGAGAACAAATCAGAGTTCAAATCAAATAGCTTAAGGAGGTAGTAAGTTTAAGAATGGCCCATATAAATAGCTAACTTGGGGATGCAAAGAATATAGTGTTGTAAGTTCAAATCCCAACCATTGTTGCACAAGAAAAAAACACTCATTCAAATCCATAGCCAAATCCAAATACCATATAACATGTAAAGAATCAATGTGATACCACCTTTACAAAACTCAAAGTGATTTACAAGAACCTGTGTGTGAATTAATTAATTTTGCATGTCTTAAGGATGACATGGTTCTAAAGGTGGGGGATGATGTTGTAAGAGGACAAAACAAAGGTACAATATCTTGCAAAACTTACTGCAATTGACTGTAAAAGGGTTGTGGATCATAAGGCTAACTAGGTCTAGCAAGAATAGTCATATTTTTTAATGGACATGTCCCTAATTACATGTATATGTACACTTATTATGATAATGTAATAAGTAAGAAGTAGTACTTGAAGAATAGGTAAGAAAGAGAGATATTCATAACCAAGTACTTTTTTATATGATATTGTATACAGTAATGAAATGGATACATTTATAAAGGAGATTGATGGTTATGGTGCATATTTATGTTTAATTTCTATACAATGTTTGTTTGATCTTTGTTAAGGTATTGAATAGTAGTATTTACACCACATACCCTCTTATTATTCTCCTGCTACTATCACCAGAGTATAAACATAATGCTTAAGATTTCTAGGGCTCATAACTATAACATGTGTGTTTTTTCTCTCTTATGTTGGATTCAAGTTTTAAGTTTATTGTTTTGTTATTGATATCATGTGGACCATCTTCATTAAACTTGTATTTCTACTCTTGCTATAAGTAAATTCATTACACTAGGATAATGTAATCTACATGCAAACAAGTGGTCCAAAAGATGTGGCAAAAGTATGTATAGAATTATACTAGTATGGACTAGGGCTCATCATGCAACTTGGTCTTACATTGGGTCATGTTGTGTTATCTAATCTAGGTGGTGCAACTTGATTGTCTATTGATATTAATCTATTGACTTTTTTTGTTTTTCTCTTCTACACTTCTAAACTTTTGGTCGTGCTTAGAAGCATAGTGGGACTTCCTTCAAGACTAAAGGAAGGCCTTAGCCTTATCTTGACAATAGTCAAGTCACTATGAGAACAAGATGTCAAATAATGTCAAACAAGCTATACATATACAAATCTTGTGGACTTATAAAATGGTGTAGTGCTTAAATGTGGAATCTCATTGGATGCTCCAACTTGGACATTTTTTCAATTGATTCTTGCTACTAGATTATAATTTAGTTATTTTATAATGACCTCAAAAATATCCTTAACATATATTTATAATCACGAATTTGATCTTTTTGAAGTAGATAAGATGACAAGATAAAGGTTGTTTTTTTGAAAGGTTTTGCTTTGAAGCACAAAATGGTGAATTTCAATTTAGATCTACAGCAGGTCGCATAGTTTAGCCTAGACATGGGTGGCATGGTTCGAAATGTGGAGTGGCCAAGGATAAGGTAAAATGTAGTAATAATTCATTGACGAGTTCTAGGTAAGAGCTTGTTTCCAAACCAAATAAGTCAAATTGAAATTCTATCGATGTTACTTACGACATTTGTGCAAAATAGTATAAAGAAAAAATGTAAAAAGCCAAATATAGATTTTTATCCCTTACAAACGCATTATACACTAAGATCAAAATAAAACGAATAATACATTTTACCGACATTATAGACTAACTCAGTTCAAAAATAGACCACAAATATATGCAATGAAAAGACTATATATTAAAACCAAAATAAAAACACATAACATCACACCCAAAAGTCAAACCAACAAGCCCAAAAAAGCCCTAGCTCCTACCTTATCTTAGTCCCTTAGTGTACAAGTAAACAAAGGAGAGTGGACCTTGGAGTGGAGGGCCCCACGAGGTTTATTTGGTATCTTAAAAAGAAGATTCCTTTACAGCGCAACTGTTTCGAGATTAAGATGGCCCACCATTAGAAAACTATAGTTTCTGTTTAATGACTGTGGCCCATGACAAGACATGAGGTTTGGGAAAGTTCTGGAATTACACAGACAAATTTTCTTCCTCAGACTTGGATGTTTCTGTTAATTGATTTATAACTAAAGTAATAGATATTAATACGGCAGCTTATTTAACCTTGGCTAAAAAGTCTTGGTCATAAAAGTACTCTTAAAACTTTTTGGCCGTGCAAAATTATTTTGGTCGGCAACTAACATGGATCCAATTTTATGCTATGAGTTGAATTTTTAAAGAAATTCAATCTGTCGGATGGGAGATTCTTTGGGAAAAAATTGAATTTCTTTTTTTGGGATGAATGAGTGTTTATTATATTATATTATTAGTAAACATATGTAAAAGTGTTATTGGATGGTTGATAGGTCTATAATGAATTTTTTTTTCAGTTAAATATGGTATATTTATGTGTGTTGTTTAAGTTGTTTTTTGGTAGGATTCGGGTAGCCCCCCCTATAAACTGCAATGTGTCTGGTAAACTCTTTTTACGTGACCGATGATGTTGGCGCAACATGTCCTTTGGTACCACAGGGACGAAAGGGAGACTAGACCTTGTGACCTCTTGCCAACAATAGGATGCTTTGGCCAATCGAGTTAGGCCCTCCACCCCATGTTTAGGTTATTTAATGTAGTGTTTGGTTGAGAATTGTTTGTATGTATGTTTATTGACTATTGAATAATGTGATTGCGTGTTTTTTTAGTTTATAACAATCTCATGTGATTGGTTGAGAATTGTATATATGTGTGTTTATCAACCATCGAATAATATATTTACGTGCTTTAACTAGTTTATAATAATGTCATAGATGGAATATTATAAGAGATTTTGATGAATCTATTAAAAAGAACCGACTTTCAATGTATCATTTTTTTTTTTATCAATTTAGACAATTGTTAGAAAGACACCAAAAATAGTATCAAAGGTATCAACCTTGTGAATTTTAATTAATTTAATTTTTTGTTAAGAAATGCATCTTTATAGTAGCGCTATAATTATTTCAAAATAATTGATACATTATGTCATGCTCATATACAATTCCAGTATCTTATGTATACTACAAACATATGTTACAAAAAGGTTGACCAATACAATTAAAAAACAAACATAATGTGTATTACAATAATATTAAAATGCATAAACATCATTAAAATATCTAATATAATATTAATGTACAATTATAATATAATCATCAAAGGAGGTGGAATGTACCATATTGATTAGATTAAATCTAGGGTAGCTTTATATATATATATATATATATATGTAGAATGTGACATGTGACATGTTTGTATTTTAATGTACATTATTTGAGTGTATATATATATATATAAACTATGTGCCATAAAATCTGAAATAAATCAATTTGTATTTGTGCATTACAAACAAATCCAACTAATTATTCATAAAGATAAAAAAGTATATTCTTTAGTTATATGGATTATTGTTTAGCTTAAGTTGTATTAATTGGTTAACGTTAATAGTGCATCAATAAATGACTACATAAACTACAAAAGATTTTTTTAAATTTGTTGATACACATAAAATACCCATCAAAATTAAATTATAATTCATGGATTGTCCACTTTATTTTCAGGGTTCAATAGCTTTTCCTCTTAAAAAGTGAAAATATTTTTTCCCTTATGGGTAGGCTCTCAAGAAGAAAGATATAATATGACAATCAAATGAATATGTAGTCACCTACTACAATGCATTATAATTTAAATAATCTATCATAATAAAGTATTTGAAACTCTATCAACTTGAATGTATTGTAGTCCATTATTCTAGTAATAGCATCTAGTTTTAGCATCTAGTTTTGAGGCTTTAGTGGTATTAATAGCTTTAGGAATGATCATCTTTCATGTAGGTGACTTTATTATAAATTGCATGCACGCTCTCTTTGCAATATCTCTAATTAATAATTACCTCTAACTACTCTTTGATTTTTTTGTAATTAAGAATGGCCTCAAAATTCTCTATAACCTATGATCATCTCCAATTAATCTTTGTAATTGGTACAATTTACTTTCAATCCACTCCAAAGGAATCTATATGATATAGTGCCAGTCTCATCTCATTGAACCATTACGAGATGTGTCTATTGAATTATATATGTAACATTATGTTTCATTTAGCAATCTTCTTTCATATTTTACGTAATTTTTACAAGTATTTCAACATAACAATTCAAAGAATGCCTATTATACAGTAACATTCCAAACAACAAATTTATTTTTTTTAAGACAAGTGGAATGCCATAGTATTTTATAATATCCAAAATTTTATAAAATATCTTATCAATGAAACTTTATTTATTTTTTTAAGAGGGGTAAATGCTTTTGACTCTGACCTATGGACCAATGAGGTCACAAATGGGGGACCTCATCCCCAATATAAATTCTTGAAACAATTACACCCCAATGGGGTTTGAACCTTGATGACAAGAATAACAACACAACAACTTAATCATCACACCATGCCACTATTAGCATGAAACTTTTTTGACTTACAAAGAAAGTTAAAATAAAAATGGTCCATCAACCAAATAAAGCTAGATGTTTTTGAATCCTTCCTATTAAAGGGCTCTATAAAAAGTTACTTTGCATTTTTTTTAAAAGGTGGTCTAAAAAAGTTGTTTCCAATTTAGAAAAAGACCCATCAACAAAAAAAGTTAAAAATTGACGTCAAATTATTTGGAAAACTAATAAATCTCCTATCAACAAGGGTAGAGTTTTTTGTCGGTTGCATATATTCTTCTAGCTACCCATTTTTTTATAAAACACTTATGAAATTTACTTTAATCATATACATAATTTATATAAATACGCTATAAGATACCATTATATGTACCCATAGCTAGTGATTTTGGTGATAATCAATCGAGCCACATATCATGACCCTTCATACATTTAATTACAGAAACCATCACCATTCCACATAATTTATGGTTTAATTACCTCTCAAGCCTTCCATGTACTTTTAGTCATAAAAGTATCTTAAATTTGAACAAGTTTCTTCATAACAAGAATGGAATGAAATCCTTTTTTCTCTAAGCTTTATGGTCATGGGAACTCCAAAAGAAAAAAAAATATGATTCTTCCACCTTGATATCTCTAGTTATTTACAAATAGCCAATCCTTGATGTTGACTATCTATGAGACAGACAAAAAAAGTCACAAAGGAGGCAACAAAAGTATTAGATACATGACAAAAGCCTTTTCCCTACTATGAAACATCTCATAAGAAATCCCTTAGCAAGTTTTTTGATAGGAATTCTTCAAAGGCATCCAGCATGAAGAGTAATACATATGGGTAGAAAATAAAACCTTAAAACAAACCATACAAATTCTAGCCAAGAAAAAGGTTTGGTGATCCAATAAGAAAGCTACTCAACACAATCAATAACCACTTTCCAAATATTAAAAACCAAGAAGCTTGAAAAGAAAAAGGGATTGCTAGAAATATAAAGATTACATCATATGATCAATCTATTTCCACCCAAATGCATTAACCTGGGAAAACAAAGGGTTGAATGATTGCTGATAGAATTGGATTATTTTCATTAAATACTTTCAAGCCAAAGGCTAACAAAAGGTTCCTAGGAATTGTAAAGTTTATTAAAAATTATCCTCCTCTTCTAGGAGTGCAAGAAAATATATTTGAAAAATGACTATTAACAAGTCCTTGAGAAGAATTGGGAAGAGAGATGTTTTTGACTAAATTATGTGAGACAAAATTTGTAATTAAATGGTAAAATTATTTAGCCACAAACATATAAAGAGTGAGAGAAAGTGGAAAACTCTGCTATACAGATCTCAAAATCCTAAAGGATGAAGATTGTCTAAAGTTGAAGAACCAACAAAAAGTGTTTAAATAAAGTGAAATAAGTTACACCCAAATCCTAATATCTGAAGCACAACAATAATGAAAGGCTACTAAATAAGATCATAGGACTTGACAAAGTCAATTTTGACAAAAATGTCTTATTGACAAGAGTATCTAGCCAATTCCATACCTTCCCAAACAACAATAATATTTTTTTTAAAGTGCATTTCTAAGAAACCAATTTCTTTAGGTTGGACAATGAGAGGAAGAAAGTAGTACAACAAAAGAATTAGGAATTTGGAAAATATTTTATAAGAGACATCAAAAGAGTGATTAGTCGCAAATTATAGATATTCTCTACATCCCCAAAATTAGGTATGAACTTAACATGTTTCCCTTGTTGATATAATCACTTAGATAATTTTAATAACAAGCTTCCAAGTGAACATGGCAACAATTATTACTAATAATTTACAATAAGGATTTTAGAATTCATGTGGAAAACCATTACATACAAGAGCTTTGTCATTAGGCATATTAAACATTACCCCATGAAGATCTTCCTAAATGAGAAGTTGATCTCACATAACTTACTACAATGCTAAGAGTAAATAAGGGACCACATAAATGCATTACTAAAGAGCATGGACCTATTGCTCGGTAAAGGGTCTTGATATTTCAAGACCTGTTGATAATGGAAAATAAAAGCTTGAATAATGTCAAAAATATTTATGAAGAGATGAACTTCTTTGATGTATTAAATTTTTTGAGGTGTGACAAGATCTTATGGACTAAGATAATTTTCTAGAGACCTTATCCTTAATCTTAAGTTGGTGAACAGTAAGGCCTTGGTTTGAGCACCCTAGTAGAATAATTATCAAAAATTCACTTATTTTGATTAATTTTGGTCACTTGTTGTAAATTAGTGTAATATAACCACACACATACCCCCTTTTTCATAAAATTACTCTCATAAAAATAAAATACGTTAGAAATACAACAAATCAGATTTAAAAATCTGCAACATGAACACTAGTTTGTTCATTCAAAACCGCCTGCAACAACTACAAAATATTCTCCAAATTGATTTTACCAATATTGCAGCCTCTTGGGCTGATAAAATTAGTCTCAAAAATGATATTCAAACCAATAATCAACCTTCACCAATCTAATTTATACATCATAAAATAGGATTGATCTAACACCCAATTTATGCAAGAAAAATCATAGAAATTCTCATTGAAATTTAAAACAACATTATAAAAAATAGGCCAAGCCTATTGGTTCCTCATTACATAGTTCCAATATGATTTAGGTCTGATATTAGAGCTTCAAAAATGGTGTATTACAACAACATAAATCTTCCACAAGCCTTCCTCAAACTCTCCAGCAAACCACTCTCAACAATCACACCCTTCAATCTGCAATTGTTGATGATGCTTGTGCCTTTGTAAACCAACTCCAATCTACAACAACACCATTAAAAACCCTCCCTAGAGGTATACCATGCATTTTTGTGTCTTCCTCTTCAATCTGGAGAAAGAGAGCTCAAAACTGAATAAATTTTCCTTTTATTCAATCCATCTTTTCTCATGAAATAAAATTTGAGTGCATTTGGAGGAATTTCATCACATTCCAAAACCCACTCCCAATAATCAATGCCTATCTCCAAGAAATTTCAACTCAGCAATAAAAATTAATAAAACAAACCTCCAAACTTGGCAAATATGAAAGATGGGCTTTAAAAGCTTTCTTGTTTTCAAGAATAAAGAAAAAATATATGCTTTTTCCAAACTCAGCGCCCACCTCCAAAATCCCTATTTTTTAGGAGTTATATAATTTCAAATTGGAGTTACAAACCAAATTAATAGCCTCCAAGAAACCCACGCCTACTTTTATTTTTCAATCTTTTTTCTTTCAAGATAGATTCTCCATTATCTCCACCCAACTTATCTTCTTCAAATTTACTCCAAACTTGAAATTTAAATTTACATGATATAACATCAAAATGCACAACAAAATATGAATTTCATGAGACAAAATATAAAATTCAAAGTACACCAAAAATTGAAATTAAAATCAAACCCCTTCTGTTGACACAGGTTTACCAATTATCATGGATGCTCTTGCATCAGACACCCAAGGTAGAAATATTTTGTGAGCTTGGTCTCACAAAATGGAGTTGAATGGTAGAACCATCCTTTCAGATTGTAAACAACCCTCAATAAACTACATTACTAAAATTGGTACCTCCAATGAATTCTCCTTTATTTTCTTCCAACATCTAGTTGGAAAAAGCTTCCTTCTCTAACAACTTTGATCTACATTGAACCTCCTAAATGTGGAATCAATTCCACCATAAAAAAAAAACTCCTCCAAGTGTAACTCACATTCTCCTCTAATCTTATGGGATTCAACCCATCATAGTCCAACCACCTCCACCAAAATGCATCTGCACTAAACTATGCAACACCATACAAATCCTTCTCTACATACCAATCATCACTAGCAAATTCTTCATGAACTATCTCATTTGAATTCACTAAATTATCCAATTGAACATGAAAATCATTAATAAGAAAAAAATTTACCTTCTCATTACTTTTTGCAACATCACTCTCAACCTCATCAAATCTCACATTAAAATCTGATTTTACCTCATTACCTTTTGTTGCAACTTTTGCTCTACTTGTAATCAATGCATTCCACTCTGCCTTTACTTCTGCAATCTTCATCAATAAATCATCTCTCTCTTTTTCTTCTATGTCCTCCAGAGGACTCTCTTCTTCTTCAACTTCATTATACTCACATCCATTTTTATAATAACATCCAAAAAGATTAGACTTTTCATCAACTACTTTCATTGTTGCAATTCTTTCTTCTTTATCACTCATCATATCAGTCAAATACAAATCAGATTTGGTTCTAACCTCATCAAAATATGATATTTCTCTTTTCCTTACTGCTACAACATAATTTTCAGCTTCCTCATATCCATCCATCCCATTCATGAAATTCACATGCAAACCAAAATCATCAATAAATTCACAAAATGCAAGTTTTACCTTTTCTTTAACTACTGCAACTTGGTTTTCCCTTTCTTCAATTTCCTCCATTCCGCTAAAATATTTTTTTGCTGTTGCAACCTCTTTAATCTTTGTTGCACTTTTCTCCTCTTCATCCTTGACTACAATCTCACCATATTTCTTCATACTATTCTCAAAGCATACTTTTGCAATATTTTCTCCATCCAGTTCACTTTCATACACAACTATGACAAACTTGTTACCTTCCCTCTTTGAAATTTTGTCAAATGCTTGCCACACACTCTCAATATTCAACCTCTCAATTATATATTGTCTCACACTCGATGAGCTATCTACACATAAATCACACACATTCTACCCCCAGGTCCTGGTGCAAACTGCCTCACGTTTGACACTCTACAGGAACTCCTACTTTGATACCACTAATGTAAGAGGATTACGCACATACCCCATTTTTCATACAACTACTCTCAACAAAATAAAATGTGTTGTAAATGCAACAAATCAGATTTAAAAATTTGTAACATGAACACTAGTTTGTTCATTCAAAACCACCTGCAACAACTACAAAATCTTCTCCAAATTGATTTTACCAATATTGCAGCCTATTGGGCTGATAAAATTAGTCTCAAGACTTCTATTCAAACCAATAATCAACCTTCACCAATCTGATTTATACATCATAAAATAGGATTGATCTAACACCCAATTCATGCAAGAAAAATCATAAAAAAATTCATTGAAATTTAAAATAGCATTACAAAAAATAGGCCAAGCCTATTGGCTCCTCATTAAATAGTTCCAATATGATTTAGGTCTGATCTTAGACCTGCAAAAATGATGTAGTACAGCAACATATGGCTTCCACAAGCCTTACTCAAACTCTCCAGCACCTACAACAATAAACCACTCTCAACAATCACACCCTTCAATTTGCAACTGTTGATGATGCTTGTGCCTCTTTAAACCAACTCCAATCTACAACAACACCACTAAAACCCCTCCCTGAAGGTATACCGTGCCTTCCTGTGTCCTCTTCAATCTAGAGAAAGAGAGCTAAAAAATGAATAATTTTTTTCCTTTTATTCAATCCATCTTTTCTCATGAAATGAAATTTGAGTGCATTTGGAGGAATTTTATCACATTCCAAAACCCACTCCCAATAATCAATGCCTATCTCCAAGAAATTTAAATTCAGCAATAAAAAATTAATAAAATAAACCTCCAAACTTGGCGAATATGAAAGATAGGCTTTAAAAGCTTTCTTGTTTTCAAGAATAAAGAAGAAAATCTGCTTTTTCCAAACTCGGCGTCCACCTCCAAAATCCCTATTTTTTAGGAGTTATAGAATTTCAAGTTGGAGTTACAAACCAAATTAATAGCCTCCAAGAAACCCATGCCTACTTTTTTTTTCAATCTTTTTTCTTTCAAGATAGATTCTCCATTATCTCCACCCAACTTATCTTCTTCAAATATACTCCAAACTTGAAATTTAAATTTACATGGCATAACATCAAAATGCACAACAAAATATGAATTTCATGAGACAAAATATGAAATTCAAAGCACACCAAAAGTTGAAATTAAAATCAAACCCATTTTTTTGACAAGGGATTACCAATTACCATGGATGCTCCTACATCATAAAGTAGGCATAAATAGTTGTCTTCCAATTTGGTAGTTGTATATTTTATTCAATAACACACATCCTACTAGTGTGCAACTGCATCTAGTTTTAGTTCATGTGAACTACATTCCATGTAATTGTATTTTATTATTACTCTCTTGTATCATTTATTACACTTCTGATGTACTCTCCTCACATGTGATCAAAGAGATATTGTTATTCACAATGCAATGATGTAACATTATAACTTTATGTGGAAATTTCTATTGTAATTGATAAGTTAATGAAATTGTTTTAAATAGAAGCTATGGATGATTTGTTATGATTATGATGTTACTTTTGACATGAGGATATAGAGATATATGTTCTAATTTTGATGGGTAATGTTGTCAGTGAACCTTGAGAGCATCGTTGGAATCAAGTACTCAAGATTTGATATCTTGAGGAGTGACTTCTTAGGGTCTAGGTACCTTGAGAATTCACTACTTAGGATATCTTATCTTAAGGAACCTCTTAGTGCATCATGATTTCGGAATGCGGTTTGAGATGGCATAATCTAATTTATGTATATTTAGTGATGTTTATTGTTCTTGTTATATTCTCTTACAAATTTAATGGTAGAATCTCTTAGTGTTGGTTAATATAATGATGACTATGGCATATGTTAGCTATCTAGATGGTTTGTGTTATACTTTATTAATGGCGTGATATGGATAATTCATAATGTTAGTTGGTAAGATTTGATGCTATGATTTTTAATTCTTATCAATATGGTTTATGGGATTCAAGTAGCATAGTCACGAACCTTAGAGGACTTAGGTAGGATAAGAGCTAAATTTCATCTGTAATCTTTAATGTGCCTTCTCTTTTAAAAAAAATTGTACCATTTTTATGTGCAGTTAGTGTGTTGTCCTCTAGGGTCCCATGGTGAGGCATTACACAGTCGGTCCTAAATCAATTTTTTTTCCACCGACAATAGATGATGTTATGAATTTCCTTCAAAAATCTTATACTAGTCCTATTTCATCTTCACACACTTCCTTCAACTAGTGCATGCTTCCTTTCTCTGGTGCAAATACTCAAACATTAATTATAGTCAACTAGTCAACACATACAACACTTTGTTACTTCTAAATTTCTATCTATTGAAGATCAACCTCTAAAAGTTTGGAATCGAGTACATCATGAGTAAATCTACTTCAAGTCTAAACCACAATCCATAGAATTCAACTATGGTAGAATTCAGAGGAAAATGTTATTACAGTATAATACAGTGTATGAGTAGCAAACCACAAAATACTTCCACAAATACTTCCAAACTACATCTAATAATTCTAGTAGATACATGACAATATTTCAAGCATACTAAAAGTAGCCACAAGCCATAGCATTCAACTATGGTAGAATTCAGAGAAAAATGCTATTATAGTATAATACAATGTATGAGTAGAAAACCACAAAATACTTCCATAAATATTTCCAGACTACCTCTAACAATTGTAGTAGATACATGACAATATTTCAAGCATACTAAAATTAGGTTCCTTCTCAATAATGATAACATTAACATTTTGCAGTTGATCACAATACTCATTGATCTCAAAAGCTCTAACATGACATGCTAGAAGTAATTACATTTAATTCTCAATAATTTTCTGACATCACGCCTTTGATATCAATGAGCTCCTTTGACATCAATGACAACATATGTTCAACAAATTGTTGAAAATATGTTTTCATTGATGTCAAAGGTGCGAGTGATGTCAAAGGAGTGATGCTAGTAGATCAGTGAGAATTAAATGTAATTACTTTTGTTATGTCAAAGCATTTAAGATCAGGAAGTAATGTGATCAATTGTAGAATGATAGTGTTAAGCTTTACTGTGAAGAAGACTACTTGTAATGTGCTTTAAATATCATCTTATATCTACTACATTTTTGGAAGTAGTTTCGAAGTGTTTACGGAAGTATCTTGTGGATTGTTACTCATGCATGGTATTATACTATCATAGTGTTTTTCTTCGTATTCTACCATAATTGAATGCTATGGCTTGAAATTTGGACCTAAAGTAGTGTTAATCATGTATTCTACCATAATTGAATGTTATGGCTTGTTATTTCCAAGATTGTAAGAGACCTAGAATTGAAATTAAAATTACACAAGAAATTTAAACCTTGAGGAATTGATTGATTAGATCAATGGCATGGAAGAATACTTTGACTATGAATAAATTGAAGATCTAGAATGAGTGATATTTGTGAAGACTAAGTTGAAAGGACATGCTTCTATTTGGTGGAAAGAATTTCAATTAGATAGGAATTAGAGGGGAAAGGAGAAAATGACAAAGTGGATAGGATGGTGAAAAAGTTGAAGAATCAATTTATGAAGGTAAATTTGTAGCTTAAAACTTGTAAAACTATGTGATTGTAGATCTAATTAAGTATTCTTTGTCACAAATATTTGTGCATGATTAATCTATTTAGATCAATTCTTTGTAGATGATTATTCTCTTTAGGTCAATTTTATCATTTGTAGAACTAGACAGAAGATTGTACAAGAATATAGACAGGAGATAGAAGTGACACAACATATACGTGGAGAAACCCTTTCATGAAAAAACTCTACCAAAACCAATAGTGCTTGTATTATTTAACCTTATAATAAGATTACAATAACGCTATATCAATCATTGATTGATATGCTTCCTTTTTCTTCAATAATGCTTCTTCACAACCTACGATAAACTCTCATACACTTTCTGCAACACAAGCTATCCATGCATTCCATGTGACTAAGCATGAATCCACATATCCCATGCCATGCTTCAAACCCTCACACATGCACAAGCTCAACCTGCTAACCTGTTGCAAACTCTGATGCGATTGTTGCAATAAATATACAATTAATGAGCATGTAAACTCATAAGAGATTAAATACAAGAGCATAAAGATCCTCACAAAAAACCATGCCTAGATTGTGCAAGTAGAGTTCCACACTGTAACATGAAGTCAAAACCAAAGTCTCCTCAATTTAGGTGCCCCAAACTGAACACTTAACTGATCATTGGTCAAGAAAATATCTTGCAAGCATCACCTCAAAGTTGGAACCCAAGAATTGGCCCACTTAACTAAGCCTTGTAAATATCTTCTCATGCAAAAGGTGTTAACTCAAAGATGCCAACTTGGGCGCCCAAGGTGGACCCAAGTCAATCTTAGTTAACTGAAACATATCTCTCCACCAATTCATGCAAACATCATGCATGATTGATTATCCCCACTTCACTAAAAGTATCCACTTGTTATCTGCCATATAGCTGAAGTCATTAGTCATCCAACTCAAGTCAACTAACATGCAACTCAATTCAACTAGCATTCAACTCAAAATAACTACATGCAACTCAAGTCAACTAGCATGCAACTCAAAATAACTATATACAACTGAAGATAACTGAACCATAACTGAACTAAACTAAACTAAACTGAGCTGATATTGAACTGATACTGAACTAATAGTGTCACTCCACTCATGTAAATATCAATCCCTATTTTGTAGGAACAAAACATGTATTACTAAAGTGTTATCAATCCTCCAAACAGTTAACTAAACCAAGGTGGGTTCCACCTTGCATGTGGGTGCCCCATGTGCTCCTATCTTGTAGGATCTCAAAATTGACATCCCCACATGTTCCTATTATTTAGGAATAATTACAAATATCAATTTACATGTTCAATTCATTTTAATTTAATCTCTTTCTAATCCTAGTGTTGGTGAACACTTTCCAAGGACTTAGGAGATACATGAAATATGTTTAGGATTGCAATTAAATGGCATCTTATTCCCAACAATTTATACCTATTGATTATGAGCTTGAATTTTTGAAAATATTATAGAATCTAAGGAAAAAGGAGAAGTTTATGAAGTATTATACTAAAGGATTTTACAAGATGATCATTAGAGTTGGACATAGTGAAGAAAGCAAGGATAAGGTTGTGTATTACATCAATGGATTGAGAGAAAACATCCAAGAAGAGTTGATCCTAGTGAAGATGACAATAGTTGAAGAAGCATACCAATTATATCTTTAAAGGTAGAGGAAAAGTTGAATAAAAAGTTTGAGCTAATACTAAGAGGTGCAAGAGGAAGATTCCAGAGAGGAAAATCACAACACGAAGTGAGAAGACCATACATGGAGCAACACAAGGATGGAATACTCTACCGTAGTGAAGAGAAGGACAATAATGCATACTGCAGAGGAAGAGAGGATGGAAATTTATACCGTAGTGATAGAGGAGGTCATAATTTTTCCTACTATAATGGTGGATATAAGAGAGATGAAGGAAGATCTAAGAGGAGGAAATTTAGAGGAACTTATTTCAAGTGTGGAGGCGAAGGAAATAGAGCATTTGAATCTCATTAGTGAAGTAATATCAAGAGGACTGAGAATACTAGAAGAAAAGCCTATGTAGATGAAGAACCTATTGGATCCCCTAGTTCAGTTGGGAAACTAGAGAAAGGTGAGTCATTAGTAATGAGAATATCTTTGATGCATGAATAAGTGATTGAGGAACCACCACAAAGGAAGAATTTTTTTAGGACAAGGTGTAAATCTGGAGGAAAGGTATATAAAGTTATCATTGATAGTGGTAGTACCAATAATTCAGTTTTAGAGTAGATGGTAACCAAGTTAAATTTGAAGAGATTGAAACATCCAAAGCCCTACAAGATAGAATGGATTCAGGATAAACATAAGATCTTGGAAAGTGAGCAATTTTTAGTGAAATTTCATATAGGGTCATATAATGATGAAGTGTTGTGTGATGTTATGCCTATGGATGCATGCCATTTATTATTAGGAAGACCATGACAATATGATATGAAATAAATTCATGATGGGAGAAATAATACCTATAATGTGACTTCAAATGGAAAAATGCATATATTGATACCTTTGGGAGAAGAGGAAAAAAGTGAACTTTGTGGCACTGCCAAAATATGTTTGATAGATGGAAGGAATCTATTGGAAGGATTGAGACATGAGCATGTTTTTTGCATTGATTCCAAAGAAGTGCAATAATCAGGAGGCAAAATTTTCTACTACAAAGGGAAGAGATCCACCACAGATGGAAGTAGTAGAACTATTGACATAATATTAGGATCTATTGTATCAAAGAATGTACCAGATGGATTACCATCAACCTAGAGCATTATTCATCACATAGATCTAATACCTAGATCAATTTTGCATAACAAAGTGGCACACAAGATGACACCTGCAAAAAAATACCTGAACCAAAAAATGAAGGAACTATTGAAGAAGGGATTGATCGGAGAGAGCTTAATCCCATGTGCGGTACCTATTGTACTAGCACCAAAGAAAGATGGAGAGTGGAGGATGTGTATAGATCAAAGATAAATCAATAGGATCACAGTCAATTATATATTTCCATTACCAAGGATGGATGACATTATAGGTTGTTTGAGTGGAGAAAAGTATTTCACAAATATTAACCTAAACAGTAGATATCATCAAATTAGAATTAGAGAAGGAAATGAATGGAAGACCGCATTAAAGAATAATGAAGGGTTGTATGAGTGGTTAGTGATGACTTTTGGATTAACCAATGTACCTAGCACTTTCATGAGGTTGATGAATGAAGTACTAAAGCATTTCTTGGGTAAGTTTGTTATTGTTTATTTGGATGATAAGCTAATTTTGAGTAAGACCAGAGAAGGAAATTTGTGGCACATCAAACAAGTATTAGAGAGGCTAAGGGAGTAGAAGTTGTTGATAAACATCAATAAGTGTAGCTTTATGAAGATAGAGTTGGTGTACTTGGGTTTTGTCATTTCAGCTGAAGGATTGAATATGGACCTTGAGAATTTTAGAGTAATTATTGAGTGGCCTACACCAGTAAACATTGGGGAGGTAAGATCATTTAATGGACTAGAAATTTTCTACAAAAAAATCATCGGGAGCTTTAGCAGCATTTTCACACCCAATAGGAAATATTTTAAGTGGACATTCGAAGCACAAATAAATTTTTGAATGTTAAAAAAAGGTGACAGAGCAACCAGTGTTAGCATTACTTGATTTTGGTAAAGTATTTCAAGTTTATTGTGATGCCAGTGGAAATGCAATAGGAGTAATAATAAGTCAAGAAGGGAGACCAATAGCTTATTTTAGTGAGGATTTGAATGATGCTAGAAGGAGATATTCAATCTATGATCAAGAGTTCTATGCCATAGTCTAAGCCTTGAAGGAGTGGAGACATTATTTATTGCCTAAGGAATTTTTGTTGTGTACTAATCATCAAGCCTTGTGGTATTTGAATAGTCAGGGTAAGTTGAACTAGATACATATGAGATTGGTTAAGTTCTTTTAGAGTTATACATTTGTGTTGAAGCATAGGAGTGGTAAGTCAAATAAAGTTGTAGATGCATTGAGCAAGAGAAGAAATTTGTTGACAGAAATGAAGATACAAGTGTTGGGTTTTGAAGAACTGAAACACATGTATGAGGATGATCCAGATTTTGTTAAAGCATGGAAGGCATGTAAGGAACCAATAGCAACAGATAGGATTCAATGACTAGATTATTTCATTCAAGAAGATATGTTGTTCAAGGGAAATCATTTGTGCATTCCAAGGAGTTCAATGAAAGAGAATTTTATCAAGGAGAAACATAGTGGAGGACTAGCAAGACATTTTGGAACAAATAAGACAGTAGCTTTGGTGAGTGAACACTATTTTTGGCCACAAATATATAAGGATTCCAAGAAGTATGTTCAAAATTGCAAAATTTGTCAATTAGCAAAAGGGAGTAATCATAATACTAGATTATCTAAGCCTTTGACAATACTAGAGAGTCCTTGGGAAGATATAAGCATGAATTTCATATTGGGATTACCAAGAACATAGAGAGGATATGATTCTATAATGGTAGTAATGGACAAGTTATCTAAGATGGCACATTTCATTCCTTGCAAGAAGACTAATGATGTTGTGCATATTGCTGACTTATTTTTCAAGGAGATTGTGAGATTTCATAGATTACCAAAGAGTATAGTTTTAGACAAGGACACCAAGTTCATTGGATTCTTTTGGAGGATATTATGGAAAAATATGAAGACAAACTTGCCATTTAGTTCAGCATATCACTCCCAAATAGATGGACAAACAAAGGTAGTAAATAGGAGTTTGGTTAACTTATTAAGATGTCTAATTGGAAACAAAGTAGGAAACTGGGACATAGTTCTACCACAAGTGGAGTTTGCATATAATAATTTAGTAAATTGGAGTACACGGAAGACACCATTTGAGATCATGATAAGAATACATCCCAAAGAAGTTGTGGAGCTCAAAGACATTAGTATGGAGGATAGGAGGACTAAAAAAGAAAATTAATTTATAAGATTCATGGAGATAGTGGGTCATCAGGTTCAGAAACACTTGGAGGACATGAACAATAAGTACAAGGATCAGGAAAATGAGAAGAGAAGACATAAGGAATTTTTTATAGGATATGAAGTTATGGTATATCTCAAGAAGGAAAGGTTTCTAATAGGAACATACAATAATCTGAAGATAGGGAAATTTGGACCATGTAAGATTCTGAGAAAGTTTGATTCAGGCAATGCCTACAAAGTGGAGTTACCAGAGACACTTGCTATATCACCTATTTTCAATAGTCTAGTGGCAGCAACAAAGAGGTTGACTTGAAGGAGTAGTTACCACATCAACCATCAGAGTAGATTAAACAAATATTGGACACTAGAATTGGTAGGAGCACTAGGAACAAGCAATACAAGGAGTACCTAGTAAAGTAGAAAGGCAGAACAATGGAGGATTCATCATGGATTTCTCAAGCTGAGATGGACCAATTTGGTTTTCTTCTAGCCCCTAGAAAGTGAGGGACACTTTTCTTCCCAACCCCAGTGTTTGATGTAGGAACATCCCTGGTTGTAAATAAATCCTTTGTCAACCAAAAACATTTCTTTCTTTACAATTCATTTTATAGTTTTCTCAGCGGTTTCTTTCATACTTTATCACATTATCATTTCTTAGCTCATGGATCAAGATATAGATTCTATATGAGGCCATCTTTAACATATCCAAATTTTAGGTGATTCCGTTATTTTTCTAAAATTAATTACTCTCATAAGTTAATTAATCACTCTCATAAGTTCTTTATCAACTCTCTATTAGATAATTTTGTGCCTATCTAGTTCAAGTTGGATGTGTGGACCATTTCTGGAATGTGTGTAGATTAATGAAACATCATACAAGGCATTTTTGGTCTTGGGGGAACTTTCTTGGAGATCCACAACACATTATGGGTTGTCTTCTCATGATTGAAGGTCGACCTACACATTTGATCTTGCATTGGGGTTTGTAAGCCCTTGAGGCTGACGCGAACCACAATTGAAGCTTGAGGCTGATATTTAAGATCATTTGTAATCCATTAGAAGTAGTTCAGTAGTTTTAGTAATTTCAATCTAGTTCAAGTAGTTAGGAAATAGCTCATATATTTCAAGATATATTTGATAGTTATAATAAGGCCTTGTGCCAATTGTAAGATCTTGTAATGCCCTGTGACAGGCCTGTGAGCCCTGGTCATTCCACACTTAAGGAATATTGTTGTAGGAGCATCACTTTAGTGATGCTTTTATGCTCATTTTTATGTTATTAGTCTTATTTTTGTTATTTTAGGTCTTAGGAGATCCATTAGGATCATTTTTAGTAGTCTAAATTGTAAAAATAGGCCTAGAAATTCAAATTTGGCTTTTCCTATCAAAATGCAAATTTAAATTTTCTAGGTTATTTTCGGCTTGTAAAAGGTTGGGGTTTATCCCTTAGCTGTATTTCTGGTTTTTGGAGTCCAATAAGGTTTTATAAGACCATGGAATACCATGTAGCATCTTTTTACTTGTTTTGTTTTTTAGTTCTAGGTTGCAAAGTTGCAAAAAAGGGCATAATTGTCAAGTTTGATGATATAGTCATTTGGTTTTTTGAAGGAAAAGATATATTCTTGATTTGTAACTATTTTTTAGTAGTTCATTCATGTTGAAAAAATAATAATACACGCTCCAAGAAGTTGTGGGAGCAATATTTCATGAAATACCTTGTTTTATCAAATTTATGATAATTTTTTATAAAAATAGTTAAACAGCCTTGTAGGAAATAGTGGCAAGTCTGAATATGCATGGAAAGATGGAGTTTTCTTTTTAGAATCTAATTTGTTTGGTTTGGTGTGATTTCATTGTATTTTGAGTGAGAAACAAGAAAAATAGTGTCAACATCCCTATCACATAGCTAGGGTTTCCAACAAGTTTAAAAAATTCATAACTTTTGATTGCACTTGTGAAAACTCATAAAATTTGGAGGAAATATTCATTAGGCTATTAGTCGGGATTTCACCAAAATATAAGTCTCAAATCAATCATATATGTGAGTTATGTTGTTCTGAGTATGTTCATTGTCCTAAGCTATCAAAACCCTAGGTGTCTTTGAGGGTTTAGTGAAAACCATAGTTCTTAAGCTCAGCACAACTAAGTGGGAGTTTGAATAGGCCTAGTGGAGTGTATTGAGGGTTTAAAATGTCCAAGAATTCATATGGGTGAGATTTGATACAAGAAACGCCAATTAGGACCTTCTTTAAGGGTTTAGACCTAGAGAGAAAACCTTGAAGAAATCTTGCAAAGTTGGATTTGAAAAACCTTCAAGAGAGTAAATATAATCTAAAAATATTGTCCTTGCATTTTGTTTATCTCTGCATCACATATGATGCATGTAATATTACAAGTTTTTGAATCAATAATAATTCATGTTTTTTGAGCATTTCTTATTTTTTTCCACTATGTTGAACTCATGGCTACATGATTGGATAGTCCTTGCTTGATACAGGAGCATTCAAGAGATCAAATCCATATTGCACACCCAAAAGGATTCCTCTTACTATGTTATTTTGGTTATTTAAAAAAAAAATGGTTTGATTTTTTTCTTGCAAGCATCATTTAAATTCATAAGATTATCCTATCAAAGGGTGAATCCATTGAAATATTTAGCCTGATAAATGTGGTTTTTTACTATGCAAGAATCAATGTATGTAAGGTGGTTTAAGTTTCAGTTTCTCAGGAATCCAAAAGGTTATGCCCAGGTGGCTCCACTCCATTTTTGGGGTCTTTTGGTAACTCCCTTTTCAAATTTTGTTCCTCATGTAGTTGGGCATCCAGATAGTGGAGAGATTAGGTGCATTGAATGGTCAATTTTGGGGCATAATGAATTAATTTTTGTAAAGAGTGGGAAAATGGGAGCCTGGAGAAGTGTTATGCCCTACTTTTTTGGGGGAATTTTTTTTATTTTGCAGTAGGTTGGAGAGGAAATGAAATTCCCAGATTGATGGAGAAAGAAAAGATGCATGAAGAGAAAAAGATTTGAGAAAGGAAGAGCGAAGGAAAAGATATTACCTATGCTTGGTATCCAAGAGAGAGGAGAAGATTATCTAGAAATTTTATCCATGCCTGTAGCTAGTTATTTGTGTTTTCCAAGTTATTAGATCAGACTTGTGAAGGCATTCATGTCTGTAGATGTGTATAATGTGTGCTTGCAGGGTTATGCATTGAGAATGGGTTTGTGGAGCTAGTTTATGAAGATTGTTTGCCTAATCTCTTCATGTAGCTTATTTTTTTGGTTGCACAACTTATTCTAAGAAGGGGGTTTTCAATTTAATAAAAATCATGTAAGTGTGTGTTTTCAGGCCATGTTAGATTTTTCTTGTGAAGTGTTGAGTTTCATCTATTGAATAAAACTAGTTTGAAAATTTTCTGAGCAAGTTTTGGTATTAATTTTAATCATGATTTTTGGTTCCTTTTTGTTTGGAAGGATAAAAATTTCTGAAAAAATTGAAATCCTCTTGGAGGATTCATCAATTATTGATCTACATCATTGTTGGACCCTCCATCTGTGATTGCATCAATAGATTTGGCCCTACATGTTAGGTTTTATGAACAAAAGCTAATTTTGACTTTCTTTGATGCCTTGGATTCCATCATGAGGTCCTTGAAACCCTAAATCACATCCAAAAAATAATTCAAGCCAAAATATGTCCCTTAGATCTAGGAAGGAGTCTACAACACTAGAGCTTTGACACCATGTAGAAGTTGAATGTGAACCCTCAACACCCTAGGATCAACTACCAAACCAAAATATCTTCCACAAGAGATAAATAGAAAGAATGTATTGCTATAATTAATGATACAAGATTGATTAATTGAATATGAAATGTATATATGATGCCTTTCTTATAAAGTCAAGGTTGTGAGATAAGACTAGACAAGATCATGACATGTTTCTTAATCTTGTACAATGAGACAACTACCTCAATAAATATTAAATGACCTAGGAAACAAGTATCAAATGACATGATAAGATAAGATAAGATCACATGACACCTAAGACTTCTAGAAATATTCCCTAGGACCTAAGTAAACTTAACATATAAATAGGACCCACTAGTGAACTATTTAGGTAAAACACCTATTTACACCAATGTTAGTAGGTGTTTATCTTTGCAATGTTGTTTGAGCCCTTAAGAATTATTTTTGTATGCTACTATAATAAATTTTCCCTTATGACCTTTCAATACAACACCTACACCAAAATCACTAGTATTTCCACAAATATCCCCATCAAAATTAAGTTTAGCCATATTTGAGGAGGGGGTATCCAACGAACCAAATTTATATTAACTTTATGTTTGGTTGTTTTAATTAAACCTTGAGATGGAGGAGGATTTAGGGATTTTCAATTCTTTTGTAGGAAACTATCCCAAGAGTAAAAAGAAATTTTGAAGCCATTTTTTTTATAAAAATATCCCATAACAACCTTATATATGGATTTTTATATTATTTCTATCACATTTTGAACACTAGAGATTTGCTTTTAAAAAAAATAAAAAAAAAATTCCGACCATATTTTCTAAATTAATATGACTTAATTTTCAAATATAGGCATAAGTCGAATCCCTTAAGAGACAAGAACAACTCTAAAAGTGTTTAAAAATATATCCTTCAAAGGGTTCATGCCAACCCAACATGGAATGAATTCACTTCCAAAATTATTGTGTAAATTTGTAATTAACGAGAAAATGATCTACCATTTCACAAGATGAGCCACATAAAATAGAAAGGAATATTGTAGTAATACCTAGTCTATCTAATTGCATGCTAGTTAAGATTATATCATTCAAGGACAGCCAAAAAAATGTACCAAATTTAGGAAGACAAGAAGGACCGAAACAAAATTTGATTGGCCAAAGGATATTATTACTTATGTCTGTGAGGGATAGATATCCCTCTTTGACTAAGTATTGGCCAATTTTTAAGATGGTCCCTATAATTTAATCCTCTTTATTAAAGAATATTTTTTCTTTTATTGAGTTCATTCGTTATTGAATTCTTTAGATATTGGGGGAAGAAAAAAATATTCTAGTGATTTCCATTTAATTCCTGGAGGACAACAAAAGAGTCCATAGATAAACAATCCCTCACACTATTACCCCACAACTATTTGAGAGATATTTTTATCTTCTTTCAATAACCTAATTGGTAAAGAGGCTTATGATCATTCCATGAATCCTCCTAGAATAGGTCTTTCTCACCATTATAAATTACCCAAGAGATAATTACCTACAAGTTGAAAGGAAGTTCCACATTTCAAAACCTTTTGGAATATTCATGATACTGAGGATCCTTTCTCTATCAACAAGATCAAGATATTTTTGCCTCATGATTTTGCACTATTTTTCACTTGTATTTGAATATATCCTCCATATCATTTTGGCACCTAAAACTTTATTTTAAATTTGTATCAACTTAAATATCAATATATTGATTGATATCAATTATTATGTACACCAACAATCAATGTATATTAAATTTAATATGTCTTGATTTCTATTGTATATTAATTGATATTAATAAATATCAATTGATAAAAACCAATAATGATATACACCAATAATCAATGCATAAAAAATTAATATGTTACAATAGGAACCATAGAAATATCAGCTAACATTGATTGGCATATCTATTTATATCAATTGATGTTTACCATTAATAATATATAACAATAATCAATACAAATGAAACTTAAAATGATGTAATATAAATCATAGAAATAAAAATTAGTATCAATCAATATATCATTTGATAAATCAATTGATATACACCTACAATCAATATATATGAAATTTAATATGATACAAAAGAAACACTAGAAATATCATTTTTTATATCAAATGATATATAGAATGAATTCAATTGATATGTACACCAATCAATACATATTAAATTTTCTATGTATTTATTTTTGGTGTATATTAATTGATATTGATCAAAATAAACTTATATACACCAATATTGATATTTAATATGACACAATAAAAACCCTATAAATATCAATTTTAATATCGATCAATATATTGATTGGTATCAATTGATATATACACCAACAATAAATACATATTAAATATATATGTATTTATTTTTAATTTATATCAATAAATATCAATCAAATTCATTTGAGATTGTAGGAATTTATGGTGAACTTCTCAACACCCCAAGATCACCTACAAGACAAAATAACTTCCACAAGAGAGATGGCAGAAATAACATGTTATGATTAAGGATGCAAGAATGCCAAAATAGCAACCAATGTGAATATGGCAATATACATGTATGAATCCTTTCTTATAGAGGCAAGGTGAGGAATAGGATTAGACAATATTATGACATGTGTCTTAATCCTCTCACATGAGACAACTAAGTCATAACAACCTAGGACACAAGCATTAAATAAATATCAACTAGATAAGTGACAACTAGTGCTTAACTAGAAAGATTCCTTCCTAGGACCTAAGTGGAATTAACAATGTACAAATAGGACCTAGATAGGTAAAACACCTATTTACACCAACACCCCTCTTAAGTACAATTTAGGGAGTCGGTTATTATGCAAATGACACAAAGATGTGTCTTGTATGAGACCATGTTAGGTACCCATGTACAAATGCAAATGCAATCTCTCACAAATAGAGAAAAGGAGAAAACCCAAAGGGACAAAACTCCTCCCCAAAAGAGAGATCAATGTAATAATGCTCCCATAAAAAATGAGAGTTCAAAACCCCATTCAAAGATAAATACCCCCATAAGAGAGACAAAGAAGATACCATTCAACCCCCCTCAATGAAAATATCCATCACAAAACCAATAAATATCCATCCACACAAAGGATGACAAGAGAGACCATACAATTTCCCATAATGAGATAACATGTTGCAAAGAAGCATCGAAAGCACACTTGTGGAGTAACATTGGAATTCTTAATTGGACAAGCAAAGGTAAGACAATTTTGTTTGATAGAAACTATATTAGAGTCACTCAAGGACTCAAGTCGGAATCATGATAAAGAAACAACAGACCTAAAGCCAAGGAACAATGGAAAACTCATAAACTAGCACAACCCTTGAATCTATGAAGCAACAGTTGATTGACAATATAAACCAATAATGATATACACCAACAATCAATACACAAAAATCAAATCTAATATAATAGAAACCCTAGAAATACTGATTGATATTGATTGGTATATTGATCAATATATTTAGTGATAGTCAATTGATATACAACAACAATAAATGCATATTAAATTTAATATGATACAATAGAAACACTAGAAACATCAATTTTAGTTTATCAATCAGTATATCATTTGATATGTGCACCAATTAATAAGTATTAAATCTATATGTATTGATTGTTGGTGTATATCTATTAATATCAATCAATATTGATTTATATACACCAACGATGATATACACCTATAATCAATACATATAAAATTTAATCTAATACAATAAAAACCCTAGAAATATAAATTTTAATATTAATTGATATATCAATCGATGTCAACTAATATACATCGATAATTAATACATATAAAATTTGATATGTATTGATTGTTGGTGCATATCAATCGATATTAGTCAATATATTAATTGATATAGCAACAATGATATACACCAAAAATCAATACATATTAAATTTAATATGATATAATATAAACCTAAAAATATCTATTGATATATCTATAATAGAGAAATCAATATTAATTGATATACACCAACAATCAATACATTTATAAAATTTAATATGATACAATAGATACCCTAGAAATATCAATTTTAGTATTGTTAAATAAAACAAAAAGTGAATAAAAAAAAAATTGATAAAAAACAAACAAACCACAAGGAGAGGGGGAGAGGCCATGGATGACCAAAGGAGGCATAAGGAGAGGAGTTGGGGTAGATTGAAGACAACAAGGAATGAGAAGTGAGAGAACAATAAAATTATAGATGTGAAGTAGATAAAGGAGGTCATGATATGTAGAAGATGATATTGTTTGTATACAAGGAAATGGGTATGTCATGAGGGGGTCACGCATAGGGAGACGAAAAGCAAATTAAAAGACAAAAAACCATGCAGCCATAAGGAAATGACATAAAGGAAAGTGTGCAAAGAGATGAGGAATAATTATAAGTAGGAGGTATTTTCCACATGTCAAATTGTGATATTGTTATCAGGATTCAACCATGTAGTTTTACAAGTCAAACTCATTGACCCACGTTTCATGAGTAGTGTGTTCACAATAATCCATCTCTCATGATAATGAATGGTCCACTTAGAACTCATTTCATCTAGGTGATGCTCACAGAGGTGAAGCATTAGACCTTACCGGGAGGTCACCCATCCCAGTACTACTCCAATAGATTGACATAAAGTTGAGCCACATATAAGTGGAAATATATGAATAAAAAATATTATATGTAGAGGCACAAAATACCCAGACCACACCTTAAAGAAGAGGAGGATATAATGTCTACAAATAAGTGATAAGGAAATAAGGGAAGGGGTTGAACCATGGAAATATGGAGGATAATGTAAATTTAAACTGCACCACATATGATCCTTAATACATGTAGGTAGAAATCATGAACAAATGTTGTGCCATAATGGGGTGAAGGAGATTCATGGGTTTTGGAATTGAGGGAGCAATTCAATAAATAAAAAATATATGGAGAAGAGTATATTGCAGGCTATGCAAGAGGGAAATAATGAATGCTAGATAAAAGAAAAATGTATCCAGATAATGAAAAGATAATGAAAATGGAAGTAGAATGAATAGTGCAGGTTGCAGGCCGAGCTGGAAAATAATAAAAATTGGGTACACTATCTAGTTGGAGAAGAGTAGTATAAAGAGGACAAGGTGCCACAGATATAGAGGAAAAGACATTTGTAGAGACATTTGCAGATAAGAATTGTAGCTTGCCAAATGTATGAAGTATTTTATTTGTAGATTGAGAAAATAATAAATTTGAATTTGAATTTTGGAGTTTGATTTTGATGGAAGTGAGATGCTTGTGGTAATTTGATGGTTCAACTAAATTTTCTTTCATGGTTCTTGTAAAAATTTGAATTGATTTAAATTGACAAATAAAATTCTCAACTCAAGTTTGAGCGTGAAATTTGATTTGTTTCATTTAAAATATGAATCAAACTCCTAGAAGAGCCAAGCATATAAGGAAATGTTTAATAGTTTTTTAGTTTTAATAATTATTGGACTTGACATCATTTTTATAGTAGCTAGGAGGTCATGACACTTCCACATCAAACCAATCAATTTTTTTGGCAAGTGATCCTCCAATGTTAGTTGTCATCTAGTCAGTCCTAGTGTGTACTTGAATTGTTAGTACTTGATTTCACTTACATTATGTTTTTAAGTTAAATTTTTAAGTGTGTATATGTTAAAAAATAAAATTAGGTCATGCATGTACTATATGTATATGTTGGTCAAAAAAAATTATTATAATTTTTGAATTCATTGTTAAATATATATGTAGTATGGAGGATGATAACACACTCATGGAAATACTAGTACCTACATCACCCAGATCATTTCAAGTAGATGTGTATGTGTACAAACTAGTAAATTTATGCAATTTCTATGTATTTTGTGCTTGTGTTTTGTAAATGTTTGGGCCTAAGTTTTATTTAAATGTAGGAATTAAAAAGTGAGACTTTTACAACATATGTGATAGCTATACCAGGCCATCAAGATGTGAGAGATGATGAGCACCACATGGTCTACATGCATAAGTCTATCTAAATATTTAATTTCATGGCTTTTTTAAAAAATTTATTTAATTAATATATGTAATTTTGACATTAAATGATTTGAAGCTTCTCCTTCTTGTATAAGGTGAACCAACATCTAAATAAAGATAGTTAAAAGGCCTTTTGAGTTTGATTATGATAGAAAAGTAAAGGGTAATTATATATTTATTTTATATATTTTAATATTTGTTATTCATAACTATTTTGGTATTTATTATTTATAGACAATGTATGAATTTTCTATTTTTGGATTATCAATATTTCAATATTTATTTCATACAATATTTCATTATTTATATTTTTTAAATTTCATGAACTATGTATGAATATATTTATTTCATGTGTCATTTGCTTAAATCCTGCATATATTTACTTTAGTTGTGTGAATATAATTTCACCAAGCTCCCTTCTAGTTATTTTATTTTTGCTAAGTACCGGCCACGCCCATCTATTGAAAGAAATTTTGGGTTCCTTTCGCAAGGCTTTATCCAAATGTTGCCACTTGTCAGTCGGGCACTCCTTGCAAAGATCCTTTCCTTCACTCCTCAAACATTCTGTGCCATACTTCCATGTGTCGGCAGTTCGCACTCTTCAGTGCTTCTTCATGTCGCTTCCCTATCAG